>JAVCKT010033438.1:0-10411 GCA_032273925.1 Rhynchotus rufescens
AGTTATACCAATAGTCAAATGTCAGAGCAGCAGAGAATATCTTCTTTCCTAAAGAACCTTTGCCAAATCACTCACAGTCAAAATAAATTTTTTTTTTTAAAAAAAGCTATTTCCTCTCTGAAGATTCATATTTCATTTCCCATCCTTGTACCATACTGAAAACAACAGAAAAACTGTAAAGTATTTCATGTTACTTCACGGATGTTTTGTTGAAATGTGCCATTTTCTGCAGGTCTATTTCTGATTAACAGCAGTTAAGCAAGAGTAGAATCAGACCCATGAAATGTTACAAGATTATAAGGATATACAGTTTCCTTGGCATTAATCAGAACTGTTGGATAATGGCTCCCCTCAGAGGTAATATAGGAAGCATGCATCCATCTAGTCAATGCATGCATCTTTGCTATCAGAAGAAAAAAGATCATGCGTTATCCGGTCTTATACTGGAAAACTCTGTAAACTCCATCCTATAATGAACAAGAAACTGCCAGTTTAGTTCCTTTCATTTTGGGGAATGACTGTAACTAACAACCGCAATCTGCTGTAATTAATCATGTAAAAATGTGTAGCAACTGAGAAAGGAAAAATTAGTATCAAGGCTTAAGCTGAATTTTACAAAATATAATCATTTTTTGAGGTGGTCGTAGAAGAATGGGAAAGAGAAGAAGCTTTTGTGCCTACAGTGTAATGCTTCATCTCCACCAAACTAAAATAAAGGCAAAATAATGAATAAAATTACTTCTACAGAATAGGAATTACTTGAAAACTAGAATTTCTAACATTTGTATGACCAGATGTTCAGAGTGGCTCTGTTCCAGGCCCAGCTATGTTTGGGAGAATTCCCTTTCTCATTAGTGTTCCATCCAATCCTTTAAAGCTCATAAACAAGAATCACAGAAGGGCTGAGGTTGGAAGGGACCTCTGGAGATCATCTAGTCCAAATCCCCTGCTCGAGCAGGGACACCCAGAGCACGTGGCACAGGGTGGCATTCAGGCGGGTTTTGAAGACCTTCAGAGAAGGAGACTCCACAACAACCTCTCTTGGCAGCCTGTTCCAGGGCTCTGTCACCCTCACAGTAAGGAAGTTCTTCCTCACATGGAGATGGAGCTTCCTATGTTTCAGCTTGTACCCATTACCCCTTGTCCTGTCACTGACCACCACCGAGAAGAGTTTGGACCCATCCTCCCTACATTCTCCACTCAGGTACATGTTGATCAAATCCACTCTCAGTCTTCTCTTCTCCAGACTAAGCAGGCCCAGCTTGCTTAGTCTTTCCTCATATGAGAGATGCTCCAGTCCCTTAATTATCTTCCTCGCTCTGAGCTGGACCCTCTCTAGAAGTTTCACATCCCTCATGTAGAGATACATCAGCACGCACACTACCTTATACCTATTTGAATGATTCTATTATAGAACACAGAGACAAGTTGCTTCCAGGATTCTCTCTTGCTACTTTTAGGAGCTGTATAAAAATGTTATTGAACTGACTTAAAAAATATACTAAGTTTTCTAAAAGTTATTTGCAGTTTGACTATAAGACATTGTGGAATTTATTAGTTTGAAGAGTTTCTGAAGCAAAGAATTAGAAAAAAATATCACCTAATAAATAAAGCTTTTTTTGAGATATAGGTCTTCAGATTTTTCAAAAGCACAAAACAGAGAATCTCAGAAGTAGTAGGTGGCAAATTCAAAATAGCTAAGAGTTCTTCACAAATGTCTAAGAAGTCTAAATATATGAAATGAGAGTCTGAGCTGAACATTACCAGTTTAAGCAATGATCAGACATTATAACAGTTCTAATATCAGCTAACTCCTCAGTAGCAGTTGAAAAAGCAAATTAAAACTTCGGAACTATGAGGCAGGGGAAAGAGATCAGAACACAGAACAGAGGTCTTTCATGGCATAAATTCATTCTGCATCTTGAACATCACATGCAGCCCTGAGTCCTCCAGCCCAAAATGATACAATGGAGTTGGAAAAGGGTGAGAGAGGGGCATCAATATAGACAGAGGCATCATTGGCCCAGAAGACCCTTGCAAGACTCAGCCAAGCAGCAAAAGACACACTTGGGGGAGAAATAGGACAAAGCTTTACAAAAACATAAAAAGCAAATAAAATGTGAGATAGGATTAACTGCCAATCCTCTCTTCTAAAATAAGGAATAACAGACCATAAAATGTAAGTAAGGAGTAGCAGGTTCTAAACTAGCAATAGGAGGTACTTCTTCAATCAACAAGCCACTAAGGCATGGAAGTGCATGCCACAAGATGCTGTGGATGCTAACAGCTTAAATGAGATGAAGGGCAAAATGGAGAATTTTATGGAATAAGTTCTCTCAGGTCATACCTATCTTAGCCTACCTTTCTGTGTAATCCAGAACATTAGATCTGGAGTCGATGAAAGTGCTTACATTTGGCACTACACTACCATGCCCCACAGCTAGAACAAAAGTACCAAGGAACAAGGGGAGCCTCCTGAATGCTACTGAAGGCCATACTCTCTCAAAGGCATGACTTCCTCCAGAGAAATTAACTCTCTTTTTGAACATGGTGGCAATACTTTGTAATGCTTGGCTATTAAACTTGCCTTTGCACAAGAACTGTTAAAGCAACCCACCAGAAGAATGTCCCTTGCTACTACCAGACAGAGCATAATGCCAACTTTGCTCTTTTTTTAGAGTGACCTCCAGAGGCAGTCTACGGCTGCCTCTGGCCAGATTTTTCCTGACTTCTCTGGATATGCTGTGAGGTGCCCTCTCTTTCCAGAAGATGAGGGATGGAGCAGTCCAGTAGTACTTCATCTTAAGGCTAAATGTTCTCACAAGGCCACTACTGAATCTAGCCACTACTGGCTTCAGAAATAATGCCTTCGTGTACCACATTACAAAAATAGAAATTAGTCAGTTTTCCAAGTCAGTTGGCAGTTTTTGTTTTTAATATTTTTATTGCTGCAGACATCATCGTCCAACCATCTGCTAAAGAGCAGACAATAACTGAGCAGAACTGGAATGAATTTTGCTGTATCTGCAGCTGGGCATTTCATTACTGTACTCTGATGGGGAACTGATTGGGGTTTTTTTTGATTTTTTTTTTTTTAATGAGAACAACCAAAATGTGATGCACAGCAATATCTCACTATGAAAAAGGTTGCTGCTGTTTACCAGAAGACTGCATGATCCATACAAACTTTGTTCACTGCGATCCTATCACAGTTATGGGGAAAGACTTGGCAAGTCTCAACTCTTCCTTCTGTCCCTCCTGATGCTATTACTTTCCTGATGACTCAATTGCCGAGGTGTTTGCAAATTTAGCAGAAGAAGGCTGGCTCATCCTCTCTGGATGCCCATCTAGTGACCCAGTGTGAGGAACTGTCCCACATCTCCTACCACTGCCCCCGCTCTCCCTCCACCACCATTTCTTAGTCCTGTAAATCATTTATCCTTCATAGAAACAACCCAAACATCCTCCCCTTCAAGCAACTGCCAGTCATTGGGTTTTTCCTTACTTAAATCCAATATTACTCCAGAACCAAATATTAAAATAAGTGGCTTTGTCCAGCTGTCAGCAATTCCAGTTGAAAAAAACGGCAGAACACTCATTTGCACTGAGATTATACAAGCTTTTTCCTTTTCTATGAACTAAAATAATTTAAGTTCATCTTTTTCACTCTTTTCGTGTGTTTTTGTGGGACCAGCAACAATCAGTTGATTTGATTGTTGCCAGTGACTTGGCAACAATCAAATCAAAGAGTATAAATTAGGGTTAATACTAACTCCTTATGGCAAGGGGAGAGTACTCTGAAGATGTATGTCTTCTGCACAGATAAGCTGAAACTGAAACTTTCGAGTCCCATGATAAATTTTACATTAGAAGTTTCTGGGTTTTGAGAGTCTCTGAGCAAAAAGAGCAAGAATTTTCTCTATCAGCTTTAACAAATCTTAGCATGAAAACTAGGAGAATCAAGTACACAGAAAACACAGCTATAAGTAGCACATGAACAAGCCCTGACCCACTGCCCATTGATGTCAGTGGAAAGTCTTGCACTGAGCTCACAGGATAAGGCCTCTTGTGAAGGTCTCAGAAATCATTATCTTTACACAAGGCATTTTCAAAACTAACTAGAATGCCTTTTGCTTAATCAATTCTTTAAATATCACAGTGCTTCTTCACAGAATGTCCCCATCCTTAAGAACTGACAGAACAGCATGACAGTATAAAAACTGCAGCTAGAAGATGGAAAATCTCTTTAATCAGCCTTCAGTTAAACTGAAACTTACCCATGCCAAGAATAAATACAGTTGAGGACAATATGAAGTAATATAACACAGCTGTTCATTTTAGAAGACACAAATAAAAACATTTAATTGTTGCCTTTTTATATGCTTACACTTTTTCCCCTCCATACACAGCACTTTTCTGTTTAAGAGAAACTTTAGTTAAACTGGAAGACTCTATAAGAATTATTATGCCTTTTTATTGTTTTACCAGATGAGGGTACAGGCACGTTGTCAGGTCATTTGACCTCCTTAAATACATTGGCAGAATTTTAGTATTTATCACCAAGAAGTTGTCCTTGCTTCCTTTTTTTTTTCAAAGTTATTTAAGTAATAATTGGTATTAGTTACAGAACGTGAATCTTTACTTATCAGAGTAAAGACTGTTTTTTCCAGACCTGTCACATTTTAGCTGACAAAATCAATAATTAGAGAAATGGAAACTGATTTGTGTCCCTTTTATTTTTAATTTTTTAGATTTGGAAAAAGAATTGGAGTGATGAAAAAAGGTGAACAATACACAATGAAAATATCACATACAAGAAAGAAAAAAAAAAAAAAAGGAAAAAAGAAAAAAGACAGGGATTATTGTTCCAAACAGAAGACCCTAAAGTGCATGTGGCCCATAATACACGCCAAGGGAAGGGTGTACCAAAGCAGCATATTTAAACTCCAAATCAAGTGCCTTTTAATATATGTCTGCTTCACGAGAGAAGAAAGTGATATAAAATGTGAGTTTCAGTCAATTAACCATATAATCATTTAAATTTATATGCCTTAGCTAATAATGTTTTTTTATTAAACTTGAGTGCTATAAGTCAAGCAAAATAGACATTATTGCAGATAAAAAATGACTGAAGAGGTCTACACAGGATTTCTTAAAATGAACAAATTCCTCAGTTCAGTACAGATATTTATATAGCTTTTAAATTACATTCACAGGCAGTACAAGCAAAAAGGCACAGATACTAATATAAATACCAGAAGTCCTCAAACTAACATCCTCATTTTCAGTATTAATAAACATATTCTATTTAACACTATTCGGGACCTGAATCGGGATGGTTTTACAAGGCTAGACGTTGGCTAGCTTTCTGCAAACACACCACCAAAATCGTTCAAGGACTGAATGGGCCTGACAAGTTTCCCTTTTCCTTGAGAAAGGGCTGCTCTGCAGATGATGATTTCCACCAGAACTAGTGTGGTGCAAGTAGGTAGAGCAGCCTCGCTGCTTGGGTGGGCACTCCCGTGAAATCCAAGGCCTCTCAGCAGCGGAGGCGAGCAGAAGCAAGCGAGCTTCATGGGGGAGAGGAAATCTGAGAAAACACCAACAGACCAGTGAGGAGTGCACACGGTTCCTGTGCAAACGGGCCCAGGACAACTGGAAAGGGAGCCAGCTAAGAGGAGTCTGAGCCTCAAGAAGCCTTTCATTTCTCTTCTGAGGTTTTAGGTTGGCTTTTTCATTTCGGTACAGTACCTGAACTGCCTGGCAGAGCACATTATGGATCCCTTAACATCTCTTCAAATTGAATTTTTCAGAAATACGTCTGAAACTTTACTTCTTATAAACCCTGCTTCCAGACAGCGACAGTTCGGATTTCATCCCCATACACATTACACATACACAGTGAAAGCAGAAGGACCTCACACCTCGCTGCAGTTCTCAGCTGTGCACTGAGGCACTGCAGGGACAGGACAGGACTTGGCCAGTTCTCCAGAAATTACTTCCAAGACTAGTACATCTTGCACCCTAAGATTTCTTCCGAATAACCCACCATTTTCTCTCTAACTGCTGAAAGAAGCCCTTGTCTTGTCAAATATCCTTTCTGCCAGAAGAGAAATTAAATGGCATCATTGAAAAATAAACCCAGAACCTAACTCTATTTTCCTGCAGTTCTAGATGGTTTTTAGGTTACAGGTAGCACCTATCATGCTCCGTCAGATAAAGCGCTCCTCTGGTCCTCTCTTTTCGGATCTGTCCCATCTGATGTCATTTATTCTTGGAGCAAGAGCTGAAGACACTGAGGGATAGAAGTATAATGAGAAATTGCACAAATCAAGCCATCAGCGTCTCCTGTGAGCCAGGCACATATCAGCACACAGTCAAGCTGTCATTTGGAATTCATGGGGAAATTGAAAACAATTCTAAAAACTAAGCGGGCAACCACAAACTAAAGAAGGATATTAAATTAGATACAAGCTTGCAAGATCATACCATGAAGAATGGAAGGGAAACAAACTGAGTTATTGTTAAATGCATCAATGTACACGACCATCTGTACAGCAGGTGCTTTTTTAATCTTTTTCTCCCACGGAAGCAGCAACACCAAGATGACAGATGTACATTACAGGGGGACCTCTCTCTCATCTCCTCCGTACTGTAGCTATAGTAATGTCTGCAAAACTTATATCCATTAACAGTTATAACAGAAGGTAGTGATTAAACTGAGAAACATCCATAAATGTAAAGGGCACACATGAAGACTGCCAGGGACAGGAAGCCCAAGTAGCTAGAGAAAGCTAGAGCGTTGCATGAGAGAAACAATGAGTCTGGTATTCCACAAAAAGCAAACAGCTTGCAAACTACTTTTCTTGTGGCACTTGAACCACTTCATCTAACTGATCTCTGAGGTCAACCACTGAGGTCCCTGGAAAAAGCTGGAAACCGAGGCAGTGAAGACAATGCCTGTAGGTACGCCACAAGAAGTCCCAAGAGCAAATTATAATAGTCCAGAAGCTTCCTAAGGTAAAACCAATGCCTCACCAGAAGAAGATCAAGACTTAAAAAAAGAAAAAAAGTATATAATATATATATATAATATGTGGGTATATATATATATATATAAACATCCTGAAGAATTGCTTCTCTTAATGAACTGCTATTTCCGGATCAAGCCTCTATTTAGTCTAGTCAAGGCTAGAAAAGATCTGGATCCTCTCATAACCCTAGAAGGGCTAAACACAAAGACAGAAATCATGAAAAGTTGACAGGAGAAATCAGAGTGTGCTGTCACTTCAGAGTTGCAACCATATAAGTGTCCTTCTTTTGCCCTGCAATTCTCCAGCAAACAACCTGAAGTCAGTCTCCAGCACAGCTCCCAGAATAACACACGGCCTTCCTGATATGGTTCAAGGTGTCTAAGTATCCTAAGTGGAAAATAGCCTTTCACTGAATCCAGACGTTCCATTAGAACAAATGCACACTTTATAATTATGTCTAAGAAAAAAACATATTGGCCAGAAAGATGATATAACTGTTCAGGGATGTGCACATTTAAGGCGACCTTTAAAAATCTGGATCTGATTTGATAAACAAAGAAAATTCTTTGAGAGCTGCAGCAAGTGAATGGCTTACAGATGCCAAAACACAAAATCAAAGAGATTATAACACCTTTTCTTAATTCATTAAAATATAAAGCTTATGAAATTAAGAAAAAAATGACAATCTCTGGTTCTATTAATATCAGGATTTCTGCTGTGTGTCTGAAAGTTCAGTCTTGCAGGCAGTTATATGTCTCAGTGTCAGAAGTACAGCCGAAATAATGGAAAATAAAATACCTAGAGGTAGAAAAGTACAATGTGTTTTCTAATGGTTACAGGAAAAAAAAAGAAAAAAAGAAAAAAAAATCTGTGAACTAGGATTCCTGGGTTTGATTCCTGATTTTATCAGCGATTGGCACAAGACATCTCAGACTCAAGAACTAAAAAGTTAGATGCTTGGCCCTGGCAAGATGACTCAGAGTGCCAGTGAGGAACCCAGCTCCTTAGTCATTCAGCAAAGAGATTTAGCTGGGGTAAGTGTATTGCCAGACTCCCAAAATAGTAAATGGAGACTGATAGGCTGCTCCTAAGATGAGTCAGAGCATTAGAGATTTAGTCCTATGATCACACTCCGGAGGAGCCTGTCTCTTCCTGCTGTTTCTTGAGGGCATAGGGAGAGTCACTAAATTACCTGGCCTCTGCACAGTCCTAGGGAACTGAGCCTCTACTGGCCCTGCTGAAGCCTGGCTTGTCAACAAGCCACTGTCAAGCCAGCCGCAGACCTGAACACCCAGTTGAGCCCCAGCTGTCCTGGTCACCCGAGTGGTCTCTGCTGGTCAACACCATGGAAATCATGGAAAGAGCCAGTGGCTCTCTAAGCTGGGCCATCAAAGGAATAAATGTGACACAATTCTAGATCTGAGCTACACCTCCATGGCTGATGCAAATGGACCTAATTTGAAGTATCAGACCCAGAGAGGCCCATCCAAGCCTGAATAACTATAACTATGCAGGCAGGAATCAAGAGATCAGAAAGAGTAAGCAAAAGGAAACATAATTCTCCAGCTTTGTTAGAATGCAACTCTCCTGCAACAGCAAAAAAACGAGCTCCTACTGAAGCAAGTTTCTGACATGAACATCATTTTAGAAATCTCCTTCCTAATGCAGAAGCCTTCAGTTGATCACTGTACTAAGTTACGACTTAATATAGCTAAGCCATCCTAGGAGCTGCCCACGGACGTACTACATTGGGTCTGTCTTTGGTAACTCATATTAATGTTCCTAACTCACAGCCTAACCCAACCTCAAGGAAAATGTAAATATCAGAATGTTGCATGTCATTTATACATGCCATACTGAAGTGAAGTGAAGTCTTCCATTCCAGCAGCTTTCAGATATATTTAAGACATGGATTAAATAATCTGAATTCCTTTTGGTTCAGAATCACTTTTTCTAGACAATGATACCTCTTCCTCTCCTCCGAGTTCTGTTCCTTGAACGTTTAAATATTCCAGAATAACTACTACATCCTTCTATATCTTATCCAACCTGGACATTTCAATTTCTCAACTAGTGTCAAAGGAACTGACTTTAAAAACAGAATCACTACAGTTGTACCCATAGGAACCGTGCAGGATATGCCTGTAGTGTGCTAAGACTTGAGCTGCAACATTTAATGTGTAAACTTGCTAGCTGAAGTTATTTTAGGGAACTCTTAAGACTACACCACCTAGCTTAAATACTGTCTATTCCTGTATAAGAAGTATGTTTTGTCTTGCTGTATTTTCATTTTTGAAGGTTGTACTAAAGAATGTATTGAACACTCCATATTTTAGGTGCTCTAAAAATGCATCAGAGGGGCTAATCCACATACTTTGGTTTCAAGAAGAGACTTTTCTACAATCCTTCTGATCTCAAAATCTGAGAATCTTTTTTTTTCTTTTTCCTTTCATGAAATCAGTTTTTTTCATTTCCATCTTCTTAAGTATCATAACTTTACATATCAGATTTTTGATTAGTTAGCACCTCTAACTGTTAATAGCTCACATCTGAGTTCTGAAAACTCACTTCCTGAGTAACAAGTCCCACTAGAGGTTAGACTACAGTTCAGAAAGCTGTCAAGGTAGCATCTTTCAAAGGCACATACTCAAAAAAACCCCATTATAATTAGAAAAAAATCTAGAATCTGATATAACGTAAATGGTTGAATTTCAGTTAATATTAAATAGAAAAAGAAAAATAATAAAATCAGTTAAAAATAAATAAGAGTGAGTTCTGAGCTACTGAATCTACAAACGAACTATGGAAAAACTGATGGCCAAACTTAGGTTAAATGATGTAATTTCTTTTTCTGGGGGGAGAAGAGGAAAGGGGGAAACTATTGTGGTTTTGAAATCACAACAGAATGAACTCACTCTCATTCTCTGACCTATTCATTTCTCAATACTTATTTTTATAGCTCATGTTACGAAGTTGTGAAATGATAATTTATAGGTGGCTTGACAGAAGCAGGCAGACAATACTTAACGTGATCTTCACTGTTCTGGTCCACTAAGCTAATAGCCTCCTCTTTCACCCCAGTGTATTTGAACTCTTCTCACATAGATGTGTGATGAAAGGATGGGCACAAACAAAAATACAGAACAAAGGGCAAAAAGAGCAGACATTGGTATAATTATTTCCCTTTTCTAAACTTTTCTAAAGCTCCAAGAGATAATAGTGAGCAAGGACACTGCATTGCAAATGCATTTCAAGAGGCCACCTGCAAAACTAGTGTCCCTGACACAGATAGAAATTCATTTTCTCTGAGCATGTGACTGTGACTTGGGTTCTTCATTCCACTCACTCATCATCTGGCTTCCAAAGCAGTGCAAGAG
>JAVCKT010033439.1:0-12084 GCA_032273925.1 Rhynchotus rufescens
AGCAGCAGTGAGTGTGTTGTTGGCAGGCCCGTGGTTGGCATCAGGACAGTGCATTTGGAGAACAGAAAGTGAAATACTGACACAGCAGAATTCAGGAGAGCGTGCCGGGCACCTCCTCAAACAGTGGTGGGCAACCACGTTGCTCCTCCAAAGCCTTGCAGGATACCTCCATGGTGTGTGAGAAAGGGTCTACTAAATGAAAAAAGCCTGCAAAGATGGTGTTTGTTTAAGGAGATGGATGCTGGGGAAATTGCTGGCATTTATACATTTGAGTCCTAGTGTACTCATTGTACACTTGTCAATTTTCCCTCGTTCAGTGCATTGCAAAGTGCGATGCTGGTATAAATGTGTTAGCAGGGGGAGCTGAGCATGATGGCAGCCTTTGTATTCTCATTACACATTCAGCAACATGCTGTAAAAACTATCAGAGGGGTATGTCAAGAGAATGTAAGCATTTGCTAGTTGTCTGCCTGTGGAGGTTTCAGCCCAGCAAAGGCCCTTGGTGACACATCTTCTTACTTCTCAGTATCAATACAACGAAGACTTGAATATTTCTGTGTTATTTGTTCAGAGGGGAATGTAGGGAATGTGAAAACAGGAAAAAGAAGCAAAATTCTTGGTTTTCTCCAAATGATTTTTTTTTTGTTTAATAAACTAAAAACAGTTCCCAGTTTGGGGAACACTTAGTGTAAAACAAGGAGCCAAGATGTCATTATTGCATTTTTCTTGCTCACAGCTCTGCCCCCTGGGGCCTATAATTCCAGCACAGAGGGAATCAGGCTTCTTTGCCCCAGCTATCCTGTATCAGACACTTTTTAGGGAATTTTGGCCAGGATTTCAACTGCCACAGGAAAAAAC
The DNA here is from genome assembly GCA_032273925.1 of Rhynchotus rufescens. Lineage (NCBI taxonomy): Eukaryota > Metazoa > Chordata > Aves > Tinamiformes > Tinamidae > Rhynchotus > Rhynchotus rufescens. The sequence continues at coordinate 859 of JAVCKT010033439.1, forward strand.
AGCAGTGCAAGGCCACGTCCCGCAGGGTCAGAACGGACCACCTGAAGGTCTGGCCCAGTGGTTCCCTGTGGCAGAGCGGGCCAGGGCAGGCGCCCGTCGCCTGCACAGCGTGGGTGCTGTGCCTGTTGGGGCAACCAGTTCTGCCACCCAGGACACTGTCGCGTCCCTCCGTGCTATTAGCTGTGCTGCTAAGGGCCTCCTCATTCAGCACTCCGGGTGGCTTTGTTCCTGCAGCCACCACCAGCCTCCCCGCGATGGGAAACAGCGGGATAAACACATGGTTAATAAGGAAGCATCTCCTGAGGGCCTTAGTGCCGTGCTGATGTAGGGGAGCTAACCCCAGTGCTCTTCACTAGAGAACAGCTTTCAGCAGCCTGGGGCCCTTCGCAGAAAGGAGCAGCAGGAGGATTTTGCACTGGATGGTCTCTTGACCCAGCAGTGCTTGCTCAGCCTGCATCATTTCCTTGGCAGCCTCAAGCTTTCATTAAAGTTTGATTTTTGGGTATTTAAAACAGGACACAGGAAGAGGCACAGCAGTTGCGGCAGCAGTTTTGTGCTCATTATTAGCTGTACATTTTAACGGGCACTCTATGGCTTTGTTAGATGGGCACATTTTGTGTCTGTACCTCTCCAGAAGTCTCTTTGCCTTTCGAACGGCTGTCTGCTGTCTAGGTTGTTCCTGTGGAAACTTTCCTTTCCCCCTCAAAGAGAACATAAAATAGCATTGCAAACAATCAGTGTGCTCCAACTCTTGGTGATATTTTGGGGAACAGTTAAATATTTCAGCTTAGCTGCCTTAATGTTTCTTAGCCCATTTGCCTTTGTGTTATTTCTTGAATTGTCTGAAAGCCATAAGCAACTTACCAGCTGCTCTACTCAAATACTCTCATATTCAATATATTCACTTTGGCAACTTTATGTCATTTTTCACCTTGCAAAACATCTTTTATCCTTTCTTGGTTTCCAGATCCGAGAGCCTTGATCATCTGCTGTGTAGCTCAGTGTTTCCTGTGATGGTTAATGAACTCTTGTCTCATGGATAGTCCTCTGTAACTGCAGAGCTGTCAGCCGTTTTCCTGACAGCAGACAGGCTCTGAATGCACAAAGCAGTACATGCAGAGTGAGGAATGAGAGAGATATCCCTTAGCTTTGCCTTTGCCTTCCTTCCTCTGGTTTTCCCATACCTTCCTAGTCACGAGCGGTAACGCGCTTGAGATGAGGGCACAGAGATACACTTGGTGCATATTGCAGAGAGCAGGGAGCCAATTGGGGAATCCACTCATGGAATTCCAATACCCCACTATAATGTTGACGTGTAAACTGAGGCTTTGAATAGGTTTGGTTTAAAGGCTAAAAGAATTAGGTGATCTTCAAACCAGTGCTACAGGCCTAGGCCCTAATACAAAGCCAGTGGAAAATCAATTCATCTTTCCATTTGCCTTAATGGACTTCTGGATCAAGCCCATATTCTTAAAAGCATTTAAGTGCACAAATAGTGTCAGATTCTTAGGCAGATTTTTAATTTGTGAGCCTGAGTGATTGCTAGAGGAGCCCCAGGTCTGCAGACATCTGCAAATGGGGACTTGTGCGTTTGAGTGACTGATCTGGAGCGCAAGTGTGGCAGCATCCAGAAAAAAAGAAGTCCTGCTAAGCCTAGGCTAAAAATGAGATGTGTTTCTTTTGGAAGGAGTTTATTAAAGAAGTAGTACCTTACAAATAACAGCGCAAAAAGACAGTCCACCTCCTTAGGAAATGCTGAATGTTGGGATACAAATGAGCCAGCGTGGCGGTTCAGTACGCTGAAGGATAGCAGTGCTCCAAGCCTCACTGCAGTGATAAAGAAACTGCCTTTGCTGGAGTTCCACCAAGGCTGCAAGAGTGTGAGCAGAGCCCTGTAAAACACAACGATAAATTTCCTTGTGTTAAAAAGAAAAAAAAAAAGAAGAGAAGCAGCACTAATCTACATCATTACGCTATTGTAATGCCTGTACAATAAATTCAGTGCAGAAACAACTCCTCACTTTCCTTGTGTTTTTAACCTTGGCCTTGACTGCTGAAAATGTTCTTTATTTAATGCTTCAGCGTTCCTGCTGGCTGGCAAGCGTATGGTTCAGCACCTAAGGGGAATATGATTGAATGGTTGTGCTACATTTAGGATCCAATTCGCAGTGACCATTTCACTGTGGCTGTAGAATGACTGAGCGAGGGAACTGCTGCAGTTTACTGAAGCTGAAATTCATTCAGCTCAAAACCAGCTGCCACTTCAGTTAGTGGGAGAAGACTCCTCCAGCACCTGCCTTGTGGATCCTGTCCTCCCTTCGCATGGAGCTGGCTCTGGAGAGCGGCAGGTGCCTCCCGGAGAGCAGGGCGGACTGCAGGAGCTGGGATCTACTGGCACTGCGAGGGCAGCTTCACCCAGCACGTCCTGCACCTCCTGGGTGGGGATCAGGGCAGGCAGGAAATTAAACACTGCTGTGCAAAAGCATCGTAGAATTTCTTGTGCCCCCCGTGGTGCAAGTGTACATGATGGAGATACAAGCAACTACCAGTAAAATGCTTTGTAAAGCATCCCCCCAGTGGTGTTCTTGCAGGAAGGGCTTGGTGTTTTAAATGCAGTCTGATTGCCCTTGTGTATATGATAGTGTCCTCTTCTTTTTCTTTTTTTTCCCTTTGTTTGTTTGAGCTTTAAGTCAGGAGCCGGAAGTAGAGAAACAAAGAGAAGAGATGATCACTGTCTTAAGCAAAGCCTAGGCCATCTGATGCTTCTCACATGACTTTCCTGTCACCTTCTTTTGTATTTTGATTGTTTGGCTTGAGGCAGATTGGGAGGTAGGACATTTGCATGGAGATGGAATTACTTCTACTCTTTCCTCTTTGAATTTACATGGGCTACTCAATTATTTCCTGGGGCCTAAGGGGTAATTTCATCAAGCTCCACTTAAGCAGGAGACAGTAAACACACGATCCAGCCCTCCTGGCCCAGCTGGGTGCTGCCTGACTTCCATGTCCAGGAACTCTAGTGCTCCCTTGGGAGAAGAACAGGAAAAACTCCCCGCTCATGTGCAAGGATGCAAGAGCAGTCCTTGGCCTAAGACAAGGCTGTGGCAAAATGTATCTGCAGGCTGACTCTGGAAGAGGCTGTGCCACATGTAAGGCCTTGAACAGCCCAAGGAAGCCCAAAGAATTCCTGGGAGCCTTTCTCGATTCTGCAAGTGTGAAGCACTTTCTTGGCCCCAGGCCTTCAGTGGTCACACTCACGGCCACATTTGAGCTTCTAGGCATGGAATGAGCCCCTGTCACTGGTATGTTCCTCATCGTCAGTCATTCCTGCTTTTGCGTTAAAGAGGTTTGATATTATTTGGATAGAAAGTTCCAGCAATCCTTGCCATTACCTTGAGTGTTTTCAAATCCTGTCAGGCGTTTTATTTGGAGAATTTGGAGCCAGCTCATTAGTTCTCCTTTGAAATCCAAAGAAGCTAAGTGTACAAGCACTTTTGAAAAATCATTTATATATAACTAAATACTTGTATTATTCCAGTCCCAGCTGATTGCCTAATCTGTACGAAATGGTGATGGAGCAAGGAATTTCACTGGGTTTGTCCCCATCTCAAACTGGGTCCTTTGAGCCGTACTGTTCTGGCTGCAACTGGTCAACCTCTAGGGAGCAAAGAGAAAAATAAATGCAAAGCAGCAATTTGGAAGGTATCTTGAAACCTTTCACAATTTGTCTGATGTTTCCTTTTAAGTTGGTAAAAATGTATCTTTTAGGAAAAGTAAAGTCTCAGGCAAAGGAGCTCAGGGAAGCTGTTGACTGAAAATGAATGGGAATTGGGCATTGGGACTCACTCCTTCAGGGTCTTTTGAAAATATCAGCCACGGTGCCTGCATCGCAGCGGGCTTTTCAGCAATGTGGTGAAAAATTGTTTCCTTTCAGAGCTAATGGTTTAAATCCATCTTTTCCGTGTGTTTTGGGGAGTTAGGGGATATGTTTATTTATTTGTTATAGGATACACTAACTAGCTGTCTGGGTTCCACAAGCAGGGAGAAGTGCAATAAGAGACCCTATTCAAAACCAATATTAGCCATAAATTAAAGCTGCAGAGAGGTCTGCATATTCCAGAAGATGCTGAAGTGAAGATTGTCTCAAAAGGTTTCCCTACCCTTTTTTTGCATACGCTTTCAATGTCATTTCTAGCTGCACATTCACGTATGTTTGGGGTTTGTTTTCCTGCAAGGCCTTGGCTTAACTTCAGCGTAGGTACTGAATTTTGCTGCCACGTTGCACCAGACTTAGCAGCGAGGACAGATCTGGGTGTTAAACAACCCCTTTATGTTTCATTTTGAGCTGTTCCCGAGCCAAATTTAATCTAGGTCATTCAAGGGGAAAAAAAAAAGAGTGATTGCAACAGCATCTGCATTAGGTTCACTTGACTTTTGCATGCTTTAGTGTGCAGTCCATCTTCCTTCCAGTAAAAGCTTTTCATGAAGGCTTCTTTGGCCATTTTGTCATACTGCCCATGTCTGGCATACCTACCGTGGTACTCTTTCCCTGGAAAAGCACCATGGCATTTGTTTTTTCTTTTTTCTTGCAGAAAACAAGGAAGCGGGCTGTTTTAAGTTGCTGCCAATTAAGACAGCTAATTAAAAGCCACTTGTGGAGTGGGTTGTAGCTTCCTTGGAGGCAACACGTCTCCTTGGAGGAAGTGGCAGCGGGTCCTGCAGGAATCTCCTGCGCCTGATGCTGCTGTTAGACGAGGAGCACCCAGCAGTGAGGCCCCACGTCGCCTTGGGACTGATGTGGCTTCAAGCCATCGTTGCCTCCCGCTGTTCACGCATTAGTCGACTACTGCCCAGATGGATATCAGCCTTCCCGGCCCGAATTGCTGGCAGCAGCCGCAGGGCAACGAGAGAACATTAGGGAGCAGTTTGGCTGCCCGGATTAGCACGGGCTTGTCACGTCTCACACGTGTGCCCGTCTCTCTGGCATGTGGGGCGGCAGTTCAGGTGGCAGAGCGACACGGTGCTGAGCTACAGCCGCACGCTGGCCGTGAGAGCAGGGTCTGGGGCTGCAGCGGAGGCGGCGCCCGTGTCCGTGCCCGCCGCGGGGTCCCGTGTCCCGTGCAGAGCCCGGGCCCCCCGGCAGCCTCCCGGCACCGCAGGCACGGCGGGGCGTTCGCTCCCTGCAGCTGAGCGGGCTCTGAGTAAAATGCTGCAGAATCCCTTCCTTCCCTGACAGTAACTTACTGTTTCTTCCGGAAATTGCGCGTAACTCAGTACTACTTGCTTTTTAATAATTTCTTATCTCCTACAAAAGTTGTAGGACTTCCCCTTTGGATGGAGGTAGCAGGAGCCTTTGAACTGAAATGAGCAACCTCTCCTCGCGAGGCAGGACATCTGAGAAGCAAAGGGCAGAGTGTGATAAAACTCAGTGTGTCTGAGAGACACTTTCCTGCCTTTTGGGTGTTGCAACTCTCACAAAAGCCTCTTTGCCTCCGCTTCAATTTTAATCATTTATTTACGGAAATCTATCTTTTTAGAAAAATTGGCAGGATGTGCCCGGAGCACACCTATGTATTTTTAAAGAGCTTTTAGCTGATTCTCCTGGTGTGAATGATGAGATTGATAGGTGGAATAAAGACCTGTTAAAACAGAGAAGTGAGAGGTCATTCATTACCTTATACCACTACAGACTGCTTGGTTTCCAGCTATTACAAATACATGAGATATAGGGCTGTGGAAAGCAGACACACAATCCTCACTTTTATACGAGCAGAGACTCTCCCCTAAGTAATTCAGCAGCGACCTGAAAGTCCCGCTTATGTTTTATGGGCTCCCACTTATCCCAAGTGCGATACAGATAGCACTGGAGATACAACAGGCATTAAATTTCGGCACTTGTCACATTACGAAGAATTGTCTCCGTGCTGCTCAGTTTCGTGTAAGGGAAGAGCACAGAAACCTTTCCACGTTAATCAGACGTTCACTGGAGCTCAGCTGCGCGTGTGGAGTAACGGAACATGCCGAAGTTCCCCGTGACATTTCAACAGCTATTTGGGATTTGTAGATATTTATTCCCTGCGAGGGAAGTTTGAGGGCTTTGGGGTAACCTCCTGGAAGCGTGTGGGAACTTCTCTCAATAAGCGATCTGTGACTGCTTTGGCGTAAGGTGCAGTTTAGCATCCAGGCGAGCCTGCAGGGGAATAAAGACAGGCTTTCTTTCCTGCTCCGTTTGCCGCCTCCGATTTGGAAGGTGCCGGTGGAACAAAGTTAACAGTGTTCCCAGCCACCGGGCTGCCTCCCCTTCGGTACTTTTCCACAGTGGCAGGAGTAGCGGAGGCAAGGGAGGCCTTTAAAGGAAAATTATGTGCATGGAGAAAAAGAAAATAAGAGCCGGGTAGCGGCTCCCGGGCCCGTGTCTTCGCTGTGTTCGGAGTCAGTCTCCAAGCAACCGGCAACGTAACACGGACACAATGAGTCAGAGTCAGTGTCGTTCCTTTACCTTAATATAAAGGTCTATATATATTTAGTCTCTTTGGTCCGATTTTAATTTCTCCATCCAGGTGTTTTTGAGTGCGAGGGGTTGGTGTGTGCTTGAGTACCCTGCGTGGCCCACGGAGGCCCTCTCTCCAGCAGGGCCAAGCAGCTCACGAGCAACCCTGCCCTCCTGCTCCCTGTTCCCAAAGAGGAAAATTCCTTTTCCAAAGACTGCTTTTAACATGCAGCTTTTCAGCCACCTCGTGCAGAGCCTGTTCTCCCGCCGCGCGGAGCCTGCAGCTCCCTGCGGTTTGGAGAGACGAGGGACGAGCAGAGGCGGCGCCAAGAGGCGCTTGTCCGAGGAGAGGAGCCCGCGGGTGAGCGCTGCCCGGGTGCCCGGGGTGCTGGCCCCGCTTTTGGCCCCGCGTTGGCGGCGATGCCGGCCGGAGCCGTGGCTGGCAGCGCTCCGCGCCGCGCTCAATGGCCCGTCTTGATGGCAGGACAGACCGCGCGGCCCTCGGAAAACACTCTTGGGGAGTTGCGTCTATTTTCGGTGCGTCACTGGAACCGGCTCAGCACAGGTATAATAAAGGAACACTTTATGGCGAGAGGGAGCTGCTGAAAGAGAATACTGTTGCCAAGAAAGTCCGGAGGAAATTTCCACTGCTTCCCGAGGCTGGCTAGGTGCTGCCCTGCGGCAGGGGGCTCGTGTGCCACAGCAGTGTTCTTCAAAAACATGTCGATATTCATGAATTATTTTCCTCTAAAATCAGGACACGTTGGAGGTTACTGATAAGTAGAAGAAATCAGAAGTACAGTTTTCACTGTTCAGGGGTTTGAAAAATGTTGAAGGTACCTTTTAGAGTTAAATGCGCTGGGTTTATTTATTCGAGGCCCCTTACATTTGTGCAAAGGAGGAAAGGAGCAAAAAAAGGTGGAAGGAAAGCGCGACAGGCGACCGCAGCGGGAGCAGCGCTTGCCCCACGAGCCGTGCGCCGTGTCCCTCATCCTCACGGATCCGCTGGCTCCGCGCGGCAGCGCCGGCACGGGCAGCACCTTTCCCGCCTCGATGCCCTTCCCGCTGCGCGCCGTGTTTCGCATGGAGCTCCCCACGGTCCCTCAAGCACGGGCTGTTTGCTCGGCCGCCACTTGCTCTTGTAGGGAGCTGTCGGAAAAGGGGAAAATGAAAAAGCAGATTTATTGTTTACTTCTATTCATTAGCCCCTTTCTGATGGGAGTAATTGCTCCCGGCTGGCAAGGAAAGGAACCAAACAAACAGCACCGTGAAACTGTTAATTTTTAATAAAGAGGGCAATGCAAGCACTCAGGCTTCTGCAGGATTTTCATGTTCCGTCTCTAAAAGCTCCTCTTCACAGGGAGTATCGGACCCGAGCCAATGAGCTGGACCAAGGCGCCTGGGGGAAAGTCCCGCTTTGCCCCCAGCAGTGTGGGGAGCTGCGGCCTGCGTCGCAGCAGCGCCCTGCAGCTGCTGGTGGGAGCCCTGGCTAAGTCACAAAGGCTGTTCCCTTGTGAGGGGGGGCTGCGAGACCGCGGTGAAAACTTGGGATTTTGGTGCCGATAACTCCAAGCCTGGCTTCCCTATGGGGTGCACCAGCGTTCACTGCATTGGCTTTGAACCGAAGTCAGTCCTTGGCCTCTTGCAGTGAAAACAGCCGTTTGCACCCGCACTTGGCCCGTGCCAGATGGGCAGCGACGGGGACGGTTCCAGCACATGGTCCCTTCCGAGCAGGGACGGACCTGTGTTAAACCAGCCTTAACTTAGGTCGTCACCTGTTCGGTTGATCCTGACATACTACAGTTCTCTCCTTATCTGGCCAAGATTTGGCATTTCGTTTTCTTCACTGATTTCTTTTTGTTGTTGGTTTTTGTTTTTCCTCTCTTTGTCTGGAGTGTAAGGTAGAGTAAGGAGACTTTTGTGAGAAATACCTCTTTGGGAAAACAAATAAACAAAAAGCATATGTATTAAACTGGAAAACATCACCTGCTTGTCTTAAGCCTTGATTCAAAGGATATTTGTTAACAACATAGTCCTGATAGAAACGAAATAATTACACTTCCTTCATGGACAAAATTCACATTTATTCTGCAGATTCTAATTCATATTCTTTTAGACTGCTGGGAAGAAAAATCATTGTAAGTTATTTTATTTTTATTTTAAATTTTCACTATCTCTGTCTCACTCTCCCATTCTTTATGTTCACCTTCAGTCTGGGAAATTTGTAAAAATCAAACTAATTCTCTTCTGCTGTGGATAAACCAGTAGCTATTATAAACTAGAAGAAAGGAGCCCTTTCAAATTGTTGATATTCAGTGTTTGTTTAATTCCAGTAGGGTTTTCTAAAGGTGCAATGCAAGTAGAGTTTATTACCATTTGAGTCTTTAATTGCTGTAGTAATATTTTTTTACAGCTCCTTATTTTTATGTTTAAGAGTCCCCTGACGCGTTGATTTATTGGCATTGGTGAATGATTGATAAATGATTGAGGTTAAATAGCAAAACTGAGGGCATTGTATAAAATATAAATGGTGCCAGAATGACCATACAGGAGCCACTAATATATTTAATGTGATGCCTACTATAGAGCTGCTCCAAGCTACAGCCAGAGTTACCACAAATGTCAACTGTTCCCTGGGAAGGGGGGAAAACAGTAATAAGAGTGTTTTTTCCGTGCTAATCAGGAGAAGTGTGGTTTGTTCTTTTGCAGTGCAGCTTTTCATTTTGGTGTCTGATGGGTTTTATTTCTGGAATATCATAACCTCACACAAAGACACAAAAAAAGGGAAGGTTACAGACAGGGTTTTCACAGACACCTAAGGCAGTTAAGTGCCTAATTTCTGTAATTTCAGTGGGAATTGGTTATGTTTGTCTCTTAAGTGCCTCTGAAATTACAACTGGGGATTCTGTTGCAGATTTGATTGCACACAGAGCTCTCATTGCTATCAATAGGTGTTTTTCATGCATCAGATTTGGGGCTCCGTTTAAAACTATGTTTTTGTTATCTATATTTTTAACCTGAAACACATACAATTTATGTTTAGTGGAATAAGAAGTAATGGATATTTATTCCTGGGTGAACACCAAAAACACTTGCTGAATAATAAAGTGCTGCTGACAGCACTTTCCATACATAATGCAGCACACATTAAGTCACTTCTCGTTGCTGTTATTTCTTTATGCCTTACAATATGTTGACAAGTTTGTGCATTAGGAGGAAAAAAACATGAATATGCTCAAAATGGCTGTTTTTGAGAGAGAGCACTCACACACACTAAAAGGTGAAAGATGAGTGTTTATGGTGAAGTTTTCAAGTACCCTTAGCCTATTACTTAATTGCTAACTTTTAAAGCTCCTGAGCTCTTTCTCTGTAATTTCTTTATCTTTAGGCTGGTTTATTCTCATGTTCCAGCCTGCATTACCCACAGTGTGAAAGGGCGCTCTGCATACAAAGGGAAAAGGATCAGCAGGCCCAGTACCCATATACGTGCTTGCTTGTTTTTACTTACATAGGTTGGAGTCAATGCATGTTAAAATCCAACCGTGCCCTTTTCACAGGTTGTCTGTTTGAAGCCTGAGGCATCATTGTTTCCAAAAATTAGGAATGAGTGTTAATAAGAATAACATGCAGAGTGAAAATTGCCATGTAAGTGATGACAGTCTGCAGGAAAATATGTTTGTCAGCAGGATAATACCTTGTCCGTCAAGGTTTGTCAGTCAAGTAATGCCTTGTGTGCTGGTAGTCCCCATCATACTAGGCCATCGATGGTGTGAAGCTCGTGCTTACCTGGTCTCCAGGCACGTTTGTCATGGGACCAACTCTGTTACCTCACGTTTATCCTCCATCCTCCTTTCCCAGATATTTCTTGGCACAGCAGGCTGGGCTGATCCATTGCACAGGCAGATGACAGACAGGGAGGGCACCTGGGAGCAGCCGTTTCGGCCGGAGCCCACCGGTAAATGGAGTGAATGGAACACGGGCTGGCACCGTGTGCGCGCCGGCCCGCTTGGCCTGAGGCCTGGAGCTAGACCAGCCACCGCATATGGTTATGATCAAGAAGTCATTAAAAACACACACTGACAAGTTACTCAGCTTGGCGTCTCTGTAAAATTGTGCATTATGTCCTGTGGAACAGCTCAGATTTGGTAGCCTTATCCTAAGGTTACTAGATCATTGAGTCTACAGGAATGGGGAGAAGGGTGGTTACTCTGGTTGGATTTTCAGATTCTTCATCTTCAGAGAATGTTTGTGCTTTCACCAGCCTTGGTACATGCTCTGAGGCGCACTGAATATCATCTTTGCTGACATGCATTTTGATGAAATTCAGTAGAAAACAAAAGGAATAATTAATTTTGTCTCTATATTAATCATGCGAGCCGAGCCAATCATCTGGTTTGGACTCTAATTTCAGTTTATGAATACAAAGTTAATTAAAAGGATCACAAGCTCGACAATATTTAGCAGATCTGAAGCTAGTTCTTTTGAAACTGCAGTTAACAGAGCGTGCTGCTGGGAGCTAGTGGTTTCCCCTTTCTACAAGCATTTTTGGAAAGAAAACGGATCAGAGAATCCCAGGATCATGAAATCCTTAAGGTTGGAAGGGACCTCCAGAGATCTCTAGTCCAACCCCCTGCACACGCAGGGTCACCCAGAGCACGGGGCACAGGGCTGCATCCAAGCGGGTTTTAAAGATCTCCAAAGCAGGAGACTCCACAACCTCTCTGGGCAGCCTGTTC
>JAVCKT010033441.1:0-14683 GCA_032273925.1 Rhynchotus rufescens
AGCCCAAGCCCAGTGAACATTCACACTGAGCTGTATTAATCAAGAAGGAGTTAAATTATTTGATTCAAAGCCCAGGTTACCGAGCACACCGCAATGAAAAACCAAGCAGTAACACAGGCGACATCTCTCTCTGCAGACATGCAGTGCCTGACTTCAGCAGAGCTGTTAGTGAGAGAGAACAGCAGGTTTTAGATGTATCACCCCATCTTGGGTGGCTATAAATTGGTGCAGCTCCATTGGAGTCAGGCACTGCATAGCTGTATGGTGAGACAGTTTCCTGTCACCTCTGTGATTAAAAAAGGACACCCTTGGAGTGCTGAAGCCCTAAACTAATACTTCTTCCAGCACGGTGCTGGCAAATATGGCAAGGGTGGGCTATTTGAAAGGAAATGTATAGCTGCTAGCTACTGCCTTTCTGACCCTATGGAGGTGTTGCAGCCCTGTAGCAATGCAAGATGCATATGCGGTAATGTTAATAGAGAGATTCCTTCTGCTGCCTGTAAACTGACCTTCTTTGTCATCAAAAGAAAAACACACAATATTCTTGTAAAATTAGGTTTGAGTTGTTTGTTAGAATGGTTTTTGGTTAATAATCAAGTGCAAGTTTAAGCCTTAAAAAAATCAATATCCAGGGCAGTAGAATAATAAATGTTCATATAAGCTTAAGTGACTGAAATAATAAGCAAGAACTGTGTATCTGTTAAATGATGAGGCTAAGACAGGCTTTGGAAACAAAAAAGATGTGAAACAAATATAAACCAAGATGTGAAAAGATAGTAACACAAATGCTCCAAAGAGCTTCTCTCAGGATGCCATTTCTGTATGAGAATTCATTATGTTTTTCTCTGATTGTGTTTAGGTAACAAGTCAAATCATGTTTTCCTGCCAACAAAAATTGCTATCTCTGCCTCAGCTTCTACTAAAGTAAACTTTTGACTTTGCATAATAATGCTAACATTTCTGGTCAAAATGAAGCTAGAAGAGCTAGCTATAATGAAATCCGTCTGAATATTAATCTTAATATAGCATGTGTCTGTCTTTATTGAGAGAAACTATAATGTGCCTCAGTGCACAGGTAGGCATAAAGAAAATGATGAAACCTTGTGTTATTCCTGTATTTGCCTTTAAGTATAGGCTGAAAAAAAAATTCTACCTTCCCAATATGTGTAAGAAATTTGTATTATATTTTATAGATCTGTCTATATTTTTAAATGGTGCTCTTAAAATTAAGAAGCTAGTTGTTTTGCTCTGCACAGAATTCTCCTTAGTGGAATTGCTTCCTTCCTTGCCAAATATCTTTTTTTTAATCATGTTTTAAAAGTAAGTTTTCCAAACAAACAACAAAAACGAGTCAGAATTGGCTGTCATCCATCTATTGAGCTTAGGGTGGGGAGATAAAAGCAGCATATCATGTAAGAGCCCTGCTCCTGTCAGAGGCCCCACGTAGCATGCTGTGTACATAGCCCCGAGAGCTGCACTCCGTGGTGACACCCTATGTGTGCTCAGCACGATGGCAGGGAGCAGTCTTACCTAATCTGAGTGACAAGGTGCTCTGCATGACACCTGCTGGGATGGAGCCTGAGCAGGCACACATGCTGGTATGTGGTTTGGCACATGATTAAACCAAGGGTTCAGAAAACTGATAGTCCTATCTGCTTCTGCGTCGACAGCTCCTTGTGAATAAGTAACAGTAGTGCTCCAAGGGCTGGCCGAGAAGCTAATGCTGCTCTGCCAGAATGACTGCCAGGCCTAGGAAGCATACAGAGACATGGAGAGCTCAGCACAGCGAAGAGAGGGTTAAGAGGCAACTTGGGCGCTGTTTATAGATATGTACAGGAGTAAAAGATCTCATGTGAGACAGTACTCTGACTGAGCAGTTAAGCTGGACGGTGAACAAACTGAAATTGCCGCAAACACAAAATGAACGTTAGTGCAATTTTTTTTTTTTTTTTTTTTTACAGTAGTCTAGGACTTGGGGCAGCTTTTGAGATTTGTTTATCCAGTTCCTGATCCCTTTAAGTCTGAGCTGCCTGTCACTCTGTGAAAAGTGCACGGCTATTTGGCAGGATACGTGATTTATTCAGAGGCATTTTGTGCTGTCTTTTCTTCTTTCAGAGCAAATGATCATAAATGGTTCTCTTTGGCTCTAACATCTATAAATGGAATTGCTGTCCTGATGAACACACAGGATCTTTTGCCCTACTTTCAGCAGAAACAGAATTTTGTTTCACAAATGCATAAGCATGTGCAATGTATGCTCTTGGCTCCAAGTACCTTGGTGTCACTTAAATACGTGGTGATTTCTTATCTATAAATTAGACAGGGACGTTGGTGATGACTCTATGGGCTGCAGCTGATTGCCTGCAGGCGTCATGCATTGCAGCTAGATTTCTCTGTTTGGCATTTGTGCTCTTCTTGCCCTCTTAAGACACATGTCAGGATACTGGAAAAGATAAAAATGGCTCACTGGGCCTTGTTTAAATAATTCCTAATGGAATGAATTTTACCATGCCAAGAGTCCTGAGGTGTTACTGTTAAAAGTGAAGCATGCCTATTGGGTTTACTGACTTTGGGGTAGCTTCACTTGAGCTCCAGCTAAATCTCTGAGATTAAAAATTTCCAGTAGTTGGTTTGCTCACAACTTTTATCTTGCAGTTGGCCATCTGCTGCTCTGTGAAGTTCTGAAGCAGCTTTTATAGTACAAAATAGTCCTCAGGGCAAAAGTGAAAGAGAACAAAATATTTCTGTGGGCACTAGTTGAGACTAATATGAAGGAAAATCGTTTAAAAATATTTGATAGCTGTGAACAAAGTATTTTGACCAGTATGGCTATTATCACTGATAATTAGATGAATAAAGCTATTGAATGGTTACATAATTGTTGGAGATTTTGGGTTTTTTTTTTTTCTTTTGATGAACAGGTACATGATGGATGAGGCAGGCATGCAAAAAGCATGGTACATCATTAATCTTTTGGTCTGATGGAGTTGTTAGTGCTATGTCAATACATCAAACTTGCACATCTATCTGCCTATCAGAACAGATTCCATACTCTACAGCACTCAAGAGACAGAAAACCAATAATGACTGACAGGCCATAAGGACTTCTTTAAAGTCTGGCATAATTCTTTCACTGCCACTTAAGTTATGTTACCCTGCAGATTTACTTCTTCAGGGATTTAAGAGAAGTAGAAAAAAAGAAAAGAAAAAAGAAAAAAAAAATCATAAAGTCCAGTCTGTTTAGAAAAAAAATCTAAGTCATAATTTTTATTATTTCTAGGGAAAATAAGTCTCAGAGAAAGTTCTTGAAGATGTATAACTACAAGTGTATTCTGTCTAACCTAGGTTAATTATAGATATTCAATAGAAACTATATAAATTCAGTGGCGTGAAATATACAAGCGGTAATTGCAGGATAAGCAAACAGAGTATATGAAGGACCTCTGTATTTCCTTCCTTCTAGACCTACCCTGTGGAAATCAGACAAGTGAATATTATACTTAATGCTAAACCTTAACATATGTTTTAATTTGATACTTTATAACTTCATGTTTTGATATTTTATAGCTTTGATATGGTTCACGTATGCGGCAAATATCCTCTATCAGTATAGTTTTTGCATGTATTTCAGAGGCTGGAGAGTACCTACATGAGGCGAAAGGCAAAACAGCGAAGACTGAGCTAGAGTGTTGGTATAGTGGTGATAACTGTGCTCCCTGGGCAGGCTGCCATCACTCGTAATCACTTTGCTTCCAGTTCAGAAACCTGGTTCACTGAGCTCTAACTCACATCTCTATACTTGGAAGTGTAGTGTGCCATGTGCTCGATGTGGAAACCTCCAGATGCTGGAAGGGTAAAATGAAAGCAGTTAGGTAATGAGATGCAAGAGAGCCACAGGGATGAGTCTGCAGAATGAAAAGTGAAAAGACTGATGTGAAAAATGAATGGAAAGCCAACTTTATAAACAAGGACCTGCTATTAGAGTAAGTCAGAAGGAGGAGATCCTTGGGCATTGATCTTGAGGCATCTTCCATCTCAGCTGTGATTTCTGATGGTCAGGTTTTTGCCCGGAAGCATAATCTACTAGTGAGTTTTGCTTTGAACTCTCCTCTTCTGATATAAAAATCTGAGTTTGAGGGTTTTTTTTTTTTTCTCTTCTGATAACAAGCAGATTATAGACTATTTTCTCTTATATGTTTTCTCTCTGGAGAACAAAGTCCACTCAGTTTCCTAGATATTGCTGCATGTATGCAATTTATTATTGGTAAGTTTTAATAACATATAAACATTTCTTTCTTTTTTCCTTTGGCTATTTAATAATTATAGCCAAAGAACACTTTATGAGAGCTTGCATACTAGTCTTTTGGATCATACAGCTAGCATAAAACGGATGATGTATAGTGTCCAGTAACATGCATAAATACATTGAGTTATGTGAGTTAACTCAGGTCAGATGTGATCATTAGAAAAGGTCTCCCACCCTAAAAGCCCTTGCCTTCCTTCCTCCCCCACCTTACATTTCTATAGTGTGCAGTCGGGGTTAGATGTATTTCTACGCATATTTTGTGCGGCCTACACAATGCAAGTGCAGGATGCAGATCTGGTCTCAAATACTTGCCCTTCCCCCATGCCCAATTTTGGAGATATTTGCTCCATTATGTTTGACCTTCAAAACTTTCTCCAGGGCTATCCAGGGCAAAGTTGTGCAACAGAGAAATAAGTGTGTAAGGAAGAAAAGAAAGAAAAATCTAAAACTGATTCATTATTTGTACTTACTCATCAGGGTACCACCTATGGAAGATGTTGTTATCACTTCAACCGATGGCAACAGCCATGCTAACTTCTTTGGGCTTTTGGATCTGTGTGCCAAAATCTGTTGACAAACTAAATGTACTGGAGCTGTTATTAAATGATTTTGTCTTTTAAAAGTGGCAATTTAAACAAATGTATTTTTGTTTATATTTAAAAAAAACTGTTTTTTAATCCCCTTTGATATGCTGCCATCTGAAAGCAATTTTGAAAGCTTAAAATACTCTGAATTGCTGTAGTTTCTCTCCCCTTATTTCTTTAAATGAACTCTACTGTAGTAAGTCAGGAAGTGATCACCTCAAACTTCCCAACCATCCAGAAAGCCTCTACCTTTACACAAGAAATGAACACTTTTCTTGCTGCCGTCTCAGAGCACTTTGCAAACATTAAAGTCCAAGCAGCCTCGTGTGAGGGAGATAAGTACTGAACCATAATCAACTCCATTACCTATAATGCTTGTACTATTTGCTCTAAGTACAACTCTACATGCCAGCCACTGCAAATTAAAGGTGATCTAATATTTTATTTTGTGGATTTCTAAATACAACATGCATTGGCCAGCTGACATTTAACTTGCTATTATCTGTGATTGTGATGTTGCTTTAAATTAGCACTTGTATTACATGGCAGCTGGTCCGCAGGCCAATAGAGAGGATACATTCTGTTGACTGCATAACAGGACTGAGGGATTCTAAACATCCTAAGGTCATCTCCAACCTTTCCTATATCTATCAGTCTCTTTCAACATCAATCACAATAAATCGTCTTCCCCCTCCCTTCCCCCCAGTCTAATGGAGAACTTGAGGTACTAAGTCAGGTGAAGTTTTCCTTCCTGCATTGATCGCTTTGCAGTTAGCAGCTTTCTCAAAAATTCTTGGTCAAATATACTATGCAGTATACAAATACAGATTGATCAAAATTATATACGAATTTCCAAACATGAGGAAATATTAAAAAGTCCACCAAAACACTTCTGCATTACATATGGCTATTATAAGAGTGAACCTTAAATATTTTGAATTTTGGAAAGGTGATTAAAAAAATGAATAATTAAAAGTGAATACTTGAAAGCTAAATAAACATCAACTTAAAAGCTTGCTTTTTTTCTCTCTTTGTTAATAGTATCAACAGCATGATCACTGGAGGTCAAAGTGAAGTGAACCAAAGGAGGGGTGGGAGGAGGAAAAGCCATTATTGTACAGCTGTGACACTGTAGAGCATATTATAGCACAGAGCAGTAAGCTCTAGTCGCACAGATGCTATCCCAGGCATCCTCTGTTTTCTTTCTGCTTTTGTACTGCACTGCTGTAGGGCTTCAGACCTTTACCACTCTAATTCATTTCCCAGAGTCAAAGTCTATTCAGTGGTAGGATCAGTATATCATATATGATTTCTATTCTTACTAATGTTTTTGATCTTTTCCATCACTGAAGTGTTTATATATAGAAGGTTTCCCAGGTCTTTCTTATATTCATCTGATTCTTTCTTTATGACTTATGTTTAGAAAGAGAGAACAGGTGGACTTTACACTGTCTCATTCATTTTAAAGTCACTGGACTTATTAGATTCTTTTCACATTTACTTGTGACACAGTCTCCAAAATTAGAGAACTTCACACCTTTCCTCTTTGGACTCCAGTTGGGTAATGAAAGGGCTTTGCTTAGACTTCATCCTCCCTAGTCCTGGTAGATGTTTTGTATATGCACTCATTTCTTCTTTTGACTCTTGTATGGTTGTTCCAGGTTTTCCCATCTTCTGTATTTGCTGGGAACCTAGCATATCCTTCTTATTTTCTGGTATGTGTATAAAGCATTTGTTGTTGTTCTTCATCTTCACGTTTCTTCTCTATTGCCAAAGCGCTTCTAATGTGACAGAAGTAATTTCTGATGTTTGCAGTAGAGAGAACAGAAAGTTGACAGAGGCTGAAGCTGTACTTCAACTCAATGGAAACAAGCTGATTTGGAATGGCTGTAGCTCTTCTCCTCTTTCCCTGAATCCTCATACTTGTTTTTCAACTTAGATACCATTAAGAGTTTAGGGGCACTTAAATGGAGGTGCCATGGTTTTGCAATTGTGTACTTTGAAGGTCTTCCCCCACATAATCTCTTGCACACTCACACATAGAAGGCCTTCTTATTAGAGAAGGCTAAAAAAAATTAATGTACTCCAGAGGCTGAGATATTTTTGACAGTATATCTGGGAATGACAAAAAGTGCCCAAACCTCTGCTATTCGCCTCTTCATAGGAATAGCCAAGCTTGCAGTGCACCAGCTATGGGGAAAGGCAGGGGATTGCTGGTGAGCAGAGTACTCCACTTACATGAAGTGCATGGCTCTTGTGAGGAGCTACATGTCATTAAAAGTTTTGACCCATTGAAGTCACTGGACAGATTTCTATCACAATCTGTGGGCTCTGTTTAGGTTTTGTATTATATAGTTTATTCTGTAAACGTTGTATTAGAGAGGAGACACTTTAATCTACTTTCTGAAAACAAGTTTTTTTAATCTGTTTTTCCTTTATTGAAACAGCCTTTAATTTCTTCTCATATGTAGACTTCTGTGCTTTAATTTTGAGTCCACACATTATTAAGCACAGATTCATTTTAGTTTCATAAAACATTAAATAGTCTTCCAGATAAAACTGGTTTTGTTTCCCATATGTACAAAGCTATTTGGTTGTCATAACAATGAAAGCTGGAATAAAATATGTGAAGTGTAATGAAATTACGCAGTTTATTTGTAGTACTAATGTCATTATTTGGTTCAAAGGATTTCATTATATCATTGAAAATTCAGGAACAAATGATTAATGATCTAGGAGGACTCGTTAAGTAGCAGATGTATATGAAAGATTGACACACATGATGCCAATTAAAACACAATACCATAACTCATAGGGGAAAGCTGAGATGATTACGTGGACCAAACTTAGATTTATTCAATTCTACTTTTACCATAACCACTAGTGATGCTAGAGGGAATGTCATCTGTGTTAAGAATACAAGATACATCCCAGAATGACTTGCACTATAGCAAAAAAATACTCACACAACAACTCCTTGGGAATAAAACTCTGCCTAACATTTCATTGAATGATGTAGCATCTTTCAGTTACTAGTATTTTGTCCTTCTAAAGTCAATGAGATTTTTGTCATTTATCTGTAGCAGGCCTAAGCTCTTTCTTCACAGCCTAGGCAGTGAACAGGCTTGTCCAGAGCTGCCAAAGTGTGTAAGTGTGTCAATAGATCCATTGACTTTACTGACATTGTTCATCTGCCAAAAATTAAGGGGGAAAATTCCTTCTTGGCACAAACCTTATCCACACATATGCACCCTGGCTCCCTGCAACCTCACGACTTGCTTCTCAGCGTACTGTGGTGCACTCAAGCAATCCAGGCTATTATTTTGTCCTAAATGTTCACAACTTAATTGAAAAATTATTTTTTTCTCATAAACTGAGATAAAGATGTGTCTGTTGACAGGTGCTAATTGTATTCCATGAAGCTGCAAGAGGGGCCAGACAGTGGAGGCCCTTGCTGAATGTTGCTGAAGGAGAAGCATCCTCAGTTTAGTCAGGCGTGCCCTGCAACAAGACACTTTCCTTCTACCTGGAGGGGCTTCCCTATTTTAAGAAGGGACAGGTTGTGACGAGAGGAAGAGTGCCAAAGGGAGAAATTTAAAGAGAATCTGATGGGCAAAGGGCTAACCGTTTTATTAAAGTCATTTAAATCTGAACAAACTTCTACTTATGTATTAAGGGCATGATATAAAGTCCACAGAATTCCACAGTAATCTTTCCACTAACTTCTGTAGCTTTGAATGAAGCCTTACGTCCTCTTTTTACACTCTTTTCCCATTTTCTGTACTCACTTCTAATTCAGCTGTGAGATCACATCCTTTTCAGGCAGCATCTATCTAAAAGTGTAATTGCCCTACTGTGGAAAATAGTGAGAAGGGATTAATTAATACTTTCACATCTCATCTTTATATATAATGGTTTTGTCATAACTGAAATTGTCCTCCTTTTATCATATTGCCATTTTTCCTGGTTTTAGCAGGGAATTGCACTTGAAAAGGTCAATTACAGTACGTTAAAGAAAAAAAATACATGAATCTGAAGATGAACAACTGACATTTAACCTAAGTGATGATGCTCTGCTTTTTAACTGTGAGTCTGATTAATTTAAAACCAATTTGGATCCATTCTTTTCTTCATTGCTTGTGCAGTGAAACTCTGAATATTTGACCCAAGAGAGTACAATTCAAGATGGAATAGATACTTAGTAGATATATGTGTCTCACTCATAAATTCTCTATACTACTGAAACAGATGCAGTTAAATAGCATCTCTTTTCTTTCTTTTTTTTTTTTTTAATTTAGTTCTTCTGTTATTTTGTGATGTTTGGAGATAGAAAAACAAAGACCTAATTGTTTCCAGAAGAAAAAAAGATTTCCATTTGATTTATTGTCTCTGCTTCTGCATGTGTCTATTTTCATGGCTATCTACTGCTGTAAGTACTGGGACTGTATATAATTGGTTTTAGTCAAACCACAACGCGTTCTAGTTAAGCCTGAGCGGGAGTGATGGCACCACCTTACTTTTTAATGCTTCACCAACACTTTCAAGGCCTTACTCTGATGACATTAACTGGGAGCAGTAGCCTTGTAAAGCCAATATTTGAGCAAGCACTTCAGGATCCATCATGCATTTTTCTTTCTTGCTTTCTTTCCTCGTTTTACTTGTAATCCATGCTTGGTTAATTATAACCGTTCAGAAAATAAGAGAGAAGAGTGTTTCTTTTTCCTTTTGATCAGCTTTTCCTCAGTTATTATTTACTTATATTATTACTTATATTTACTTATTATACTTAGTTATCATTTACTTATAAACTATCCCTGCCTTCCTACCAACTGCTGCTCCTATACCTGTGTATGAAAGTTCTTCAGCTTTTCATCAATGTCTTCCTGCACCTTCCTGTTATCCCCAAGGCAAAACTTTTTCCTCCAGATAACATGCATCTCATAGGAACATCTACTAGGGCAACAATCTTCTTGTTAGACCACTCACTCTCCTATTTGCTTGAATCGGCACCATTGCTTTGGGAGTCTCTCCACTCTTGACTAGCATGATCATGACCACCTCTCAGGGCACCTGTGCTTGCATTCTCACCAGTGGCTTCAGCCTGTCCTTTTCCCTTTTTCTGACATGGTAAGGGATGGAGCACACTCCCATCAGCAGCCAACCTTGATGGCTTTGAGCATTAACCTGTCCCTGGTGGCCACACGGCTGAATGCTGAACCTGAGATGTGTTCATCTTCTTTATAACACATATGTCACCTACAAATTACTAATAAGAATGGACAGCATGTGCAGCCATGCTCGCACAGTAATAAAAATCCTATTTTCTACACAGGTACAAGTTGATTATTTGGTCCCAGTATACCACAACATTCAGCTTTTCCTTAGAATAGTGTGCGACTCCTTTCTACCCTGCCAGCTGCCTTGACCGTTCATTAAGGAGGAAAAAGGCTGGAGAACAGGAGGATAATGGCTCAGGTCAGGTTTAGGTTAGTTTGCAGGTTAGCTCTACTTCTTTATTTGTCCCCATGTCTTCTAAATACATCCCAAAAGGGAGCTGTCATAATGTCTCACACTAACGGAAGATTGTACGTCCATCAGAGCCACAGCTGTCCCAGCTGCTGACTATTACCGAATGACCCAATCTAGCCCACTTGCACTAGATTAACTGTATATGCGTGAATGCCAGCTCTCTATCATCAGAAAATAATGAAGCAATCTGACTGGGATGCAGTTGCTCCAGTTTCTCTATGCAGTGTTGCTGTCCAAGTATTCTTTAAAGATTTGCAGCTTACTCTCTTTTCTCAGCTCATTTTTTTCAGTTTCTCATTTTCCTCCCTATTTATCTATCTACTAATGCACTCCAGCATCATGTCCCCTGCTCTTGTCTCTCTCATGGGACCAGTGTTTAAGTCTACAATGTCACTGAGTAGCTGGTAGTATTTAGTGACCTCCTGCTCTATTAGATGGAAATTGATTTTCTTCTTTCAGGCAAGTGAAAAATCCATAATGTGCTCCATCAGCTCTGTTTATGTAGCAGGACTATCTGTGGAAGCTATAGGAGAAGACATGGCTCTTTGGACATCAAAAATGGCAGTATCTTTTCTGAACATCAAAGTAGGATGACTGTGGTAAGATAGTTCTCCATCAGTTTCAGAAAAGCTGGTAATGACCTCATAGCTGCGATTTCTTTGTATTTCCATTTGCTGCTGAATTCCCTAGACAATTTCTCACCATGGCAAAGTTGGATAGAATTAGTAATACAGAGTGGCAACAAATAATGGTAGTCTGCAAGTACTTGCAATCTGTAGCCCCTAGTTTAATCAGATAAATGCTACCTAAATAATTGAGCATATGTATGTGAGTTGAAAGCAAAGGCTGAATTTTTCTTTGGGAGGCAGCAATTTACCCATTCCGCAACAGAGTTAAATCATAAGAATCAGAATTGGTGCAAATAACCTTTCAATAAAATAAGATCAGGAAATGCCATATATTTGGGGACTTTTAATAACTATCCATTCTCAATGGCAGTCCTTCTGTGCACTCTCTCACCTAAAGGATGCTGCTCATGGGCTCAAGGCACATGCTGCTTTCATTTCTGGGTACAAAAATGAAATGTAAGAATGAATCCTGTCAAATGTAAGAATGCCCCAAAATATCATCACACCAACAGCTTCGCTGTAAAGCCTATTTCCTTGAACTTGCTTTTCCTCCCAGCAGCTCAAAGCCAATTATCAGCTGAGGAATGTGTGCACCCAGATCCCATATAACATATTTTGATAAGAGGAGAGGGAACAGAGAGGAAACTTGGTCAGCATAGCTCACTATGATGGGTGCTTGGCTGTGTGAAGTGTTCAGACACCGTAGTCTTGGGTGTAGTATAAGAACCTGCATAGAATACAATCAAGCTAAGTAGTGGAGTATATAGACACATTAACACCAAGGGGATACTTTTTTCCAACAGTATAAAGAACACATTTTCTGGGACCAGTGCCCTCTTTATTCCTATAGCAACCTGGATGGAAATTTCCAGGAAGACATACTCACCATAAAAAAAATAAAGCAAACAGTTACACTTACATGACAGCAAATGAAGACAGTCCAGGCTGAAATCAAAAGAAAGTAATGAGTATTGTTTAAGCATAAGCAATTCCTTATTTGTATCATGAATGGAAAAAAATGCACCACAAGGACACTGAAGAAGACAGAGAATTGGAAATCTGAAGCTTGAGTTCATGCACTCACCCCTTGTGCAATCTAGATGTAGGATATAGCCACAAGGCTGTTAAAGTAGTTTATCTGCATGCAAAATGAAAATATGAGTATCCTCCTTTAACTCACACAGGAGCCATAAAACATAGACTAACCTGTAACTATAAGGAAAGATAATAAGAATAGGATGTTACTGAAATAGTACTGCCTGTTCTGTTGTTTTTTCATTATGTCTGTCAATGACTACCTATTGAAATAGTGACAAATTGTGACATTGTGGGAGTTAGGCTTTCTCTTGAATCAGGGCACAATATAAAAGGATTGTAACCACTGCCTTATTTTATATCTATGACACTCAAATTTCCTCAGAAGATAGAGCCCATGGGAGAGCTATCCTGATTGATAGGTTCTCCTACGAAGGAGATCAAGCTCTACCATTTCATCAGGGCAATGACTCATGTATGATTGGGATGTTAAACGAAGGAAGAAAACTGGGTAGACAATTGTGACTGACAGCTTCATGAGAGGTTTAGATTCTCCTGTTATCTAGTGTCCTCTGTAATGTATTCAGAATTGCACTTTGAAAACTCTATGTGCTCTTGTGTGTATTTGTGCATAAACAGACAAGGAGATTCCTGAGATTAAAAATGCCTGGACAAAGGGAGTCTTCTGGAATGGCATATCTATCCTAGAAGAAAAGATGTATTCCTCACTAATCTGAAATAGCTAAATTAGATTTTAAGGAAAGAAAAGATTTTAGAGATTTGAAATAAGTGAGAAGTTCACACCTGAAGGAATAACTCAAGTTAAACACCAGGATCTCACTGCTTTTGCTGTCTATCTGCTAAAAACAAAAATAAAAGCAAGAAAATCCATTTTGGCTGATGTTATGATGGTCCACCTGGCCTAATCTGCTGCTTGTGACAGTGGCAGGAAGAGATTTGCTTACCCGGATTTGTGAACCTGGCACTTTTTTTTTTAAATCCATTCTCCTTATTCACCCTTACATCTACAGTCATTATATTAGAAATACCAAAAGTTGTATCTATTCCCACTCCACTAATATTTCTTTATAGACTTGTTAATTAATCTGTTTAACCTCTTTTGGAACCTGATGATACTTCTTCCTCTACAACCTCCTGCAGCAACAAATTCCTGAAGTTCGTCAACTGCTTTAAAAGCTAGTATATTCTTTACCTGTTTTAAACTAATATCCCAGTGGTCTTAACAAGCACATCCATTACTTTAAAAGAGAGAGAATAACAATCCTGCATTCACATTGTACATCGCTTTCATGATTTTGTAAATCTCAACCTACACACCTTCTCATCAAACTGAAGACTTCCAGACTGTTTAGTTTCTTCATGTATGGTGGCTGCTTCATCCCTTGATCATGTTAGTCATACTTCTTTTCTTCTTCTAGCTCACCTAGGTCCTTCTTGGGATCTGGAGAACACAAGTTTACACAATATTCAAGACATGCATGCCAGGATTTTATATAGTGGCAAAATTTGACTTTCTGTCTTGTTTCAAAGCCCTTCCTGAAAAAGTTAAACATTTTATTGGCTTTTTTTTTTTTTTTTTTTTTTTTTTTAATTATGCATCCATCACAGAGATGTGATCATTTTATAGAGCAGGGAATGGTGGCTCTATAATCTCTTTCATGGGTTGTAATTCCTGTTTCTAAATTCAGCAACAAGTAAGCATGGTTTAGATTATTTAATTGTAGTCTAACTCAGGCATTGTTTTTCTTCCAACTGAGACCAGGACTGGTATTTGTCTCCTGCTCTTCTTGTGTATTCCCAATTTATGCAGAGAAAGTTTTTCCCTCTCTCACTGATGTGGCTAGCTAGAGGAGTAAGTCATATTCTCTTTGATAATCCATTACTAGTTTTCTTTGCTTTGCATTTCACCAATTCCTTGGAAGAGGAAGAGAATTGACCTTTACATACAGTTGCATTTTGGGAGCTAAAATAAACCTTTCCATTAGCCTTTTCACCTCTTTATTTGCTGCTCTTCCCACTCTTCCCATAAAGCATGAATTCAGAGGAAATATAAAATATTGTATCCTCCTGAGTAAAAGGTGGGGGATAAGTGCTGTCTCCTCCCCTCCTGCCATCTGGGAAGAAGTCATGTCTATTGTGGCTCATGTTTTACAGCTGCTTGAACAGTGTACGTTCCTGAAGCACAGTTTTTCTTTTATTTACTTTTGGGACAATGATGCTTTCCTGATGGACCATGGTGCTTTAAAGTTCTTCCCTACCTATCTATAGTTACCTTTATTCTTGTTTTTAATCAGGTTGAGCATATTACTTCAGAGATGCAGGAAAGTGGTTTAAGGCTTCTATTTTTTAGACTATTTTTTTAGAAGAGTGAACCCCAAGCCAGTTATTGAAAATTGTGTGTTAGAGCTTTCTCAATGTTAAAAATGTCTATTCTAGAAATCCATTTTTGAAATGTCACATTGATTTGTTTTTTCCAGCAGTATAATGCAAATCTATATGGCCTGTTTAAGAGACTAAGTATACTGTTAAAAACAAAACAAAACAAAAAAACCTCCAGCTGTTTGAATCACCTCATGAGG
>JAVCKT010033442.1:1846-12689 GCA_032273925.1 Rhynchotus rufescens
TTATGAAGATACAGGGTCATGAGGAATATGGTGTAAATGGAGAGTACATATTCTCCTAGGCTTATTTTGGAGTAATACAAGTCTTGAAGTAGGAGGAGAATCATAGCTTCAGGCTTTAAGTTGTTTTTGCGTTATCTTCTGATTTAAAGGAACCTGAATGCTATCTCATCTAAGTAACTATTTAACCTAAAGGCTTTCACCTACTACAAGCTGAAGATTTCTCTTTTCTCCTACTTATACTAGCTTATACATATGTTGTCAAACTACTTTTTTTTCCTAAATTATGTGCCACAACTGAGGCCCACTCCTATAACAATGACAAGATTTCCTACCATCAAAAGCTTAAGCTATATCCATATCTTTTATCTATTTATCTTCCATAAATTCTGCATGAGTTTTCCTTTCTTTTATTAGAGCTGGTGAGGGACTGCAGCAGAGGACATGGTGACATATTGCATAAGGAAACATTTTCTTTCTTTGTGTTATGACTGCATTATGGCCTTTGGCAAAGCTCAACTAATACAGACCTCAGAGCATCTTTACCATATTGATCTGTGTTTCTTCTTTGCATACACTCAGCTGCCTCAGAGGGAAATTCCTTACCACGTCCTTATCATAACAACTTTAATTTTAATGGGAATAATGCAACTATATATTAAGTTCCTGAAATATGACATCTATAGTTAGAGATATGGAGGCCTTCCTTAGCCTTCAGTTAAGCTGTGAACACGAGGCAGTTCCTTATTTTGAGCCAGCCTAGAATTTGCCACAGTCCTTAAGACATCAGTCATGAGTGCACAGGCCTGGCCATACCATCCATCTTTAGGAAGTCAGACATTAGCTGGTGAAGGGAACATCCTGATGGGATCCTTTGCAGCAGCAGAACTTGAGGGTCCACTGGGATGTCCAAGGCCTGCAGGCCTGCGTGGGTCACAGCCACTGCGTGGAACTCACTGGGCATCCGGCAAACTGTCCCATTTGAACTTGGTATCTGGAGAGACAAACGTCATGATGACACAAATCTCTAATCACACATAAAAGTATCCCTGAGTGATCACTATTCTTTAAAAAATTGCTTCTGCGCTGACATACACCACAAGGACCTTCCTCATGCAAACCTTCCTGGAGAACAACAAAATGGATGTTTAGGGAGCCCCATGATTAGGCCTGGCCTGCACTTCTGCAGTGGTTTGCCCCATCTTCACACCTCTTCCCTACGTACAGAAGAGGAAGACTGAATTAGGCTAAACAACTATAATATGAGAAAAAAAATATGTATGTTGGCCATTACAATGCTTCCCACTAAATTATGGGACAACCTGGTGTCTTCATATAGGCTGAAGAAATGTATCTTTATGTACTACTCCTCTGTCTTTAATGGGAATTCCCATGAAGCAATAAACCCAGAGTGGACAAGGTTTTCAAAACAGATTTCAAGCAAGCTGGATTCTCCATTTAATTTTAAACACAAACTCAGGAACCAAAAATATTTTTCTTAAAATTATTTCCATTACTTACATTGAATATTGCTCATACCTATACCATGGATGATTAAATTGACAATATGAGTGAAAATTAATAATGATAGTCCAACATTTGGAATGAGACAGTGGAAAGATTCCAAGTAAGAACCAAAATATTAACAGAAGAGGAAAAGCAAAAGTCTTGTTAGTCAGATGCTGCTGCTGCTACGAACACTCCCATGTGTTACACAAGCTGTGCTCAGCCTAGATCATATGGTTGCTATCTGATGGATACAACAAAAACAGTCACTTGTTTAATTCTGTTCTGGTCTAAGTCAAGCAAAAGCAGTCAGATTTAGCTAGAGGAATGCAAAAACGTAGTTGCTTGAAAACAGGCACCCACTTCCATGGGCAGGTACCTAAATAAAAAAAGAAAAGAAAGAAAAGACTTTCAGCAGTGCTGAGTGTTTTGTTGTCCTACACCCTGTGCTTGGGAGCGTCCAGCCCTTTCCACTTCAGACTGGAAAAGCAGACTCTGTTTGGAGTCTTCCTGCTGCGATATGTTCCTGTGTGGAGGAACTGGGACTGTGAACCTCTAAAGATTCAATTTAGTCAGCCTATAAAGAAAAGTTAGGAACAAGAGGTACCCAATTTTTAACTCCCAGGACATAGTCAAGCAGCTTTTTTCAACCAAGTTAGTTTTGGACTCACTTGTTTTGTTTTTTGGCTGCAAAACAAGGTGTTTTTAAGCATTCACTTTTTCATAATCTTCTCTCCTCCTTAACAAGATTTTCCTGAGAGCTACTTTTCATTTCTGCAGGTCTCTGCTGAGCTTATGTAATGACCCTAGAACAGTATGTGAGCCTTCACTCACAGTCAGTCCATGTTGAGGGGTTTCTAAGTCTGCAGACACTTGCAGTGACTTGCACCTGGCTATTTGTTTGATCCTGGCCACCAGCCCCAACACAGAACAGCTTCTAAGCTCCTGTCCTTGGAACGTGTCCCCTGCCGTGCAGGGGACAGGATTCTTTGAGGAAGGGGCAAGGCAGAAGAGGACATAAGTGATGGGAAGCAGGTCTGTGAAACCCCATTAAGAAGAGATGTCCAAGATGCTCACATGCTTACCAGGGAGTTCTCCAGCAACCCTCTCTCCTGTTTCCAGTGGTTTGCTGAGGTCCTCAGGGTTGACAGCAGGGACTTGGAATGGAGAGGCTTTCACTTCAGTGTTCTTCAGTATCAGGAGGATCTGGAAAGAACAGAAGACACTTGCAGCTGCAAATATAGTTTGACATTTTTCACGTGTTTGTGAGTGCCCTGCAAGAGCAGTCTAGAGCTCGTCCTCCCATGTTCTCCTTGATGTTTTCAATATTGAAATTCTGTATTTTGTGAAAGTCTTCAGGGCCTTACAAAGTCTTCAGGGTGTTTTGATTCAGTCCTGTTCCCTGTACAGGGAGTTGTCCGATCTCCTTTAATTGCTCGGCTCAGCCTTGGAAAAACCTCTGGGATATGACAGGCACAAAAAGCTCCACAAACTCCCAGCACCCGGGGATTTGATTCCTGGCAGTTGCTGAGTTTTGCAAGACCTGACAGGAAGAAATTTGTGCTGTTCTTCCCTAAAGCACATTTCGATATGTATGATTCTGATAAAAATCATGGAATCAAAATTGGCTACTACTTTGTCACGCATTGCATATATTTGTAATGACAGTCTTCATAAGACAGCTGTCAAAAATATTTCTGAATGCAAGAAAACCAGCCCTCCTTAGACCAAATGCAAAACCAAGCAACAACAAAACCCCACAAACCCGCACTCCGTGCCCATTTGCTGTGGAGGGATAAATGTGCATCCTCGCGCTGCAGCCAGGGCACCCGGAGCGAGCGGTTCCTCCTGCTGCACGGCCCGTTGCCGGTGCCTCTCCCGCCGCCTGGATTCAGCCCCGGCAGGAAGAGGCTCCGTTCCCTGCTGCAGGCGAGTGGGAAAGCCCATCTGGCGCCATCTGGCCGCCAAGAGCCAACAACGTACACATGGATACGTCTATACGGCATTGCAGAGATGTGTCCTCTTGCTCATGACAGCAACATTGCAAGTAAAATCTCAGGCCAACCATCTCCATCGCTGATTTATCAGTGCAGAGATGCAGCCTCAGACACTTAACATCAGCCAGCACGAACGCTTTGTTCTTCCTTGTGGTTAAAGGTGGAGGAGAAAGAAGGCTTTGCTGCTGCAGGTGGGCAGGCGTGTAGAACAGCAGCAACCCAGGTGAGGAGACCTGGTGAAGCCCTGATCCTGCCAACACACGGGCAGCAAAAGAGCACCCCGAAACGGCGTGAGGAGAAGGGGCATTGCAGGGACCTGCAATGGCAGCTCTCGTCTCCACGGCTCTGAACGGGCACCTCTCCTGGTGCTCCTTCCTGTTCTTCAGCAGTGAGTCTGGAGACAGCTCCTGCTTCACCCTCATCCTTTCCCATCTGGAATGGGACAGGCCAACTGAGGCGGGAAGCAACCTGCCTTGCAACCAGCACCAGCTCCCACCCCTGCCCCAGATCCCCACCTGTCGCTGATCCAGGATGACAAAGAGTCAGGATTTCCAGCTCCTGCTCTATGGACAAAGCCCATTCTGGGGGTTGCATGCACAGGGGGATCTGTGCCTCAGCCTGCAGCAGCCACGTGGACAGTGTGTGCTCCTGCCCAGGTACCAGCACACACAGGACATGTTTGCTGATGCCCTTGAAAAGCAAAGAGAGGGAGAGAGGTGGATGGTGAGAAGCCAACGTGGTAGGAAAGGTGCGAGTCCACAGGCTGAGGACATGGGTTAGCAAGTGTGGGAAGCATGTTGACAGGAGACTAGGAAGGGCAGTTCTGAACAAGGCAAGATCCAAGGCCAAAACTTGGCAGGACTGAGGCTGCATTAATCCAGGAAGGATTAGACCAGTTCCTGTCTGTCTGCCCCTAACAAAAAGCCCTATGCCAAGAGCAGGCCAAATCCCACCACATAGAGGAAGCCCTCCTGCTAGGATTTTGCGGCCCTTTGTTATACTGACAACTCCCTGGGCGTTTAACCTCTTGGCCATCCTTGAGGAATGGCTCCTCCACCTCCTCATCATCCAGGAGAACAGACTGCTCAGCAGGTTCCCCAGTGGCAGCATGAACATCGGACATTCTGGAAGCATTCATCTTTACAAGGTGGACCTACTGCAGCACAAGTTAGAGGATAAGGCAGGCAGGTAACATGACTTTTACTTAGCATTGACTCAAAGCAAGTTTGCTGCAGGTAACATGGCCAATTCTCTTGCAAATAGCAATCACAAGTGTGGTAGGTTGAAGAAAAATATGTGCAGTGAAAAACCCAGGAGATGGGTTTTCATTGTGCCCAGGCCCATCTACTCACCTCCATGTCCTGTGACATTGTTTAAGCAAAACTCACTTCTACTAAAAGGACAGTGCCAAGTAACACTTTATCATTCCCATCTCTTCCATCAAAACCAATCCAAATTCAGTAGCAACTCACACACTGATGTCAGTGGGGAATTTGGCTTATTATGGGTAATAGCCTGGCTTCCAACTGAAATCTGCTATTTCACTCAAGGTGTTTTCACCTGGGTGCTCTAGTAATTGTGGCTTGCTGTCTGACTTGCACAATTCTAGATGACTCTTTGAGCCCAAGACGACCAATGAGTCATGAATGCTGCAAAGACACGTAAAAAAAAAGAAAGCAGATTGTAGCTTGGCCCTCAGTTGGCAATTTTGGCCCTCAGATTTTTGTCCGCAGATGTTATCATGCTACAAAGAAACCTCACATCCCCAAACAAATGATAGTTACCATTCTCCACAGAGAAAAAAAGTATTTGGAAATACAGTACTGCACAAACTGGAATATTTTTGCTTCTGCTGAGGAATACTGTAGTGCTTATATATATGTTTTTTATTGTGGGAACCAAAAAAAAAAGAGCTAATGGCAAGGAAAAAACAGCAGGAAGTGTTACCTTTAGCACACACTGCTTACTGATGCTGTTATGACACCTGGACCTTTCTTTCCCTGGTATCCCACTCTGCCTCTTCCATGTTACATCAAGCTCTGGGTTATCTTTCATTTTAGCTTGGAATATCACTTTATCTCCTAAAATTCAAGAAGAAATATTGGAACAAATGAATGAATGAAAAGGAATCAGAGGCTATTAAGGACTTTCTCTATTTAGAATTTTTAAAAGTACAGTTTCTTTCCCTGTCTGCTTTTATGGAGGAAATATTAACCTTACTTTATTAACTTAACTGTACTTACTGCCACTTTTATTCCAGAGTGATACCCATATGATAACCAAATGGAAGTAAATTTGTTCATTACAAGTCTCTGCACACCCCAGATCTCTCCATATGGAAAAGCTTACACATGATGGAAGTGTGTATTTACTAATGCATTAAAGGTCATATTATTCTGGCTTCAGTCAAATCATTCGATCAGGAGTTTTGCATAAGCAGGGACTGCTATATTTGGTTCAGTAAGTTCAGTAAGTACTGCTCTCTGGCAGCTAAAATGAACAGCAGCTTTCCTATTGATTTTGACTGGTACAAGACAAATCTCTAAAAACAGAAAGGCCAGATACAGGTGTCTCGCGTTCGCCTCCACTTTTATCTCTCACTATTCCAGCTGTGGAAGGTGGCAGACTGCATTCACTTGCCTGGGGTGGGTGAATATGGCTAGATGCATTTGCAAAAGGAGCCAGCTTTGGCTTTCACCAGACACGGTGCTTTCTCATCCTCGAGTGCTGTGGCCGGACGAGTCTTCTGCACAAAACCTGCCTGGGAGGCTTCCTTCAGCCAGGCCTTCAAAGGAGCCTGTCACCGCACCGAGGGACTCCAGCACGGCAGGTTTGCTAGAACCAACTTCCGCTGGGGAAAGAAGACAGACATGTTAGTCTAGCAGCACTAGTGCTTTTTTACTGGGAAAAGAGGGGATGCAAAAATAAGCCCCGAAACATCCACAGTTGTACAGAGAATTATCACCCTGAATTAAAATCCTAGGACAAGGTTTGTGCAGCAGGTGGAGTGCTATCTACCCACAGAAACTGTAGATCAATTCTTTCCAGTCTTCCTGCAGGACTCTATACAAGGACAAGTAATTTTCTGCCTCTATACCTCAGTGTTATCACCTATCTATACGATGGGAAAACTGGGTAGTCTTGCTGCACGAGGGTCTGCAGGCTGCTTTCATGATATAATGTAGGAGTTTATTCAAGAAAGGTCTCAAAACCACATGCATCGGAAGTATGATTAGGATTGACTCCACTCTGTACAAAGCTGCTGAGTCCTGCCTATGCCTTGGGGGGTGGTTCAGACAAACTTCTCATCCCCATATCACTCAGGACAAGTTTTACACAGGAAAGCCCTACCTTCTTTTGGTCTCACTTGTGTTCTAGTCACCCCAAAACAAAGCAGAGGACGTCAAGAACAGGAATGCTACTTGCCTTGACAACTCAGGTGGATGGAGGGACACATTGCATTTGGGGGCTGGAGACTTTGGTGGTACACTGCATTTCAAACCCAGTTTGTGGGCCCCACGGGGGCTGTCGTGGCCCAGCAGAGCTCTGGGCAGAGCAGCAGCTCCCACATTGGCCTGAGGTGCACGGGGCTAAGGGCGGCCTCCCAGGCTCCCCTCTCCGACCTGCTGTCATCTCCCGCTTTGGGCTGGCAATTCCATGTGCATCGGGATAAGGCAGGTGAGCAAAGGCTTGTGGAGCATTTCACAAGGTCGTGTTTATCACTTTATGAATCCACATAACTGAGCAAAATGTTTTAACTGTTATTTCAAGAGACTCCACAGCAATCTATTTTCTACCTAAATGAGCAACATTTAATTTCTTCTTGAAAACTAGCTCCTGGGTTCACATCAAACACTATTTTTCCAACCAGATTGATGAATAACGAGCTGGCCCTGAACACTCACTTCTCACAGCTCCATGCAAACATCTCACTAGAATCAAGGCATTTCTCTGTGGTTAACAGAAAACCATGAGCATTTCACATCAGGAAAGTCAACAAAAACTGCAATAATGTCTTGGATTACATCTGCTTATTCATTTCATTGTGCTTTTCCTTAACTAAGGGCTCCATCAGGTGCATCACACAGTGGGACTGGAGAATGCTACAAAGGCCTGAGATGGAACCAGAGGACAACTCCATCCCAGCTGTACCAAGTGCTC
The DNA here is from genome assembly GCA_032273925.1 of Rhynchotus rufescens. Taxonomy (NCBI): domain Eukaryota; kingdom Metazoa; phylum Chordata; class Aves; order Tinamiformes; family Tinamidae; genus Rhynchotus; species Rhynchotus rufescens. The sequence continues at coordinate 9,508 of JAVCKT010033442.1, forward strand.
AAGTGAAAACACCTGTAAAATGCTTCTTTACTCCCCAGCTCTACTGCCCAGTCCTCTGCAATGCTTTGGGACTTGATTCTCAGATTTTTCCAGTCCTAAGCAGCTCACAGTGACAAGGCTTAGAAATCCACCCACCATTCTAACAGGTCCTTCTTTCACCTTAAAACTGGAATCTTCTTTGTTCCTATTTCCTTTACATGATCAAAATTTTAATTCTTGGTCACAAATTTTCTGGACAGAAAAAGGTTACAGACTCAGATCCAAAAGCCTGTGCCACCCAAGAACTAGGAATGACTGTTAAGAAAGTTTTTTTTGTTTGTTTGTTTGTCATATGTTGTGCTATTACCTTTTGTTATCCTTCAGTCTGGTTACCTTCTGGACAGCAAGGAAAAACAGCAAGCAAAGCTGACATAGGAAAAGAGTATCAGTATCAGAGAGCCACCTTCCATCCGACCTAGTTACAGCCATAGGATACAAAGTATGGGGATAACGGGCAATATTTGCTTATATATATTTTACCTTTTCTTGCAGATGCTAAGGTCCTGGTCAATTCCTGCTATGAGACAAAAGCTTTCAGACCATTACTGACCCTTCCGTGTCCCTCAGCTGATGTGAAGTCCTCTAGATTGTTGCAGGCTCAGGAAGATGCCTAGGTCCTGCCACACAGGACAAATGGGGCTTTGAGTAGTGCCAACTTTAAACACACACTGGCCTCTTGTGGGCTACATAGTTACATCCCTTAAACTGACTTCAGCAGCCTCTCTTCCTGGAATAACAAGATGAGAAAACCTCAAGTATGAGAATAAAAGGATAAACCTTTTGTAGGTTAAAGGGATGCCTTCTTTAATTAAAGCAAACAATGAACCCTCTCAAACCCCACTTTAAGTGATAGTTCTTTTTATAACAGTTTTATGTCATGCTTTCGCAAAACTCTCACCAAAGACAGACTATTAAACAATTTACCAGACCTTTTTTCCATTTAAAAATAACAACAACAAAGTAGTAGGGTCAGGTTTCAAACATCTGAGCATCCAACAAATCCTGTTTTGCTGCTTAAATCAGTCCTTGGTGATCATTTCACACCTCTCTTAAATGATTTGTTTATTTATTAAATTCAACAGGCAGCAGTTTCATCCATTTCCAGGTCCCACCATGCCATACAGCTACTGAAGCATGGACAGGGATCTCTGGAAAGTCAACCCATAATAGCAGCTACTGAGAGAATTACTTTAATTGGGGCTTTCATACTCTGTAGAAAGTCTGTCACTCTTCTTCAGATGGTGTTTTTTTCTGACAGACTGAGGTAACCCTTGAGAGAAAAATGGATTACAGACCCCAGCTTGTGCATTTAGCAATCTTAAATCACTGATACAAGTGCAACAGCACTAAAACAGTACAGGAGACCATCTAACAAGCATTTAGATCTATGCATTTTGAAGGACACTAAGTCCTTTGCTTGTGATCAGTGCCAAACTAGCAGAGGGAAACTGCTTCCGAGACAGTTATGATTTTAATGTTTTGAAGTTTAGTATTGCCCTGCATTTAAAATCGTTTCCAGCTAGGGGCAAGGAGGGAAAGATGTGCTCCTAAAATCTGCCAGCTCCTCAAGCAACCCACATATTTCTAAGACTGCCTGTCTGCAAGTTGTGCATTCCCTCCGCTGTATGTGCAGCAGGGAAATGCTGGGAACCAAGATCCTGGTTAGTTCTTTTAGTTCTTTCTTGAGCTCTTGAGCCTTCCCAACAAAATAATCTCAGGTTTGTTATTTGCTGATCTACCCAGAGAGAAGAATTTCATCCTCTGGAAAACAACTGTGTTGCAGATATTAACACTGTAGTCTCTGGTACAAAGAGGCCTGAGCAGGGATGTGGAAAGGGTTGGTAACATGTGCTAGGATTTTTTTTCTTTTCTTAAAATGAAATAAGTCCCTTGTAAAGAGAGGTGCTGAGAAGATACACAGTGTGGTTTTTTCCTAGTTAGTTCAGCTTCAAACCTACTGAAAAGCAGAAGCAGCAGCTCCACTCATATCAAGTGCTTCTGCACAGGCAGGGTTCCTTTCTGCTAATCCTAACACTTCTTAAGACTTCCTCTGCAGTCAGGAGAGGTCAGAACAGCCCATCTAATGACCTTCAGACCTTAAATTCTGGAATAAGAAATGAAAGAGAGAAATATGTTAATTATATTAATTACAGTAAAAGTAAAGAGCAAATAGGAGGATTATCTTCAACTTCATTGTCTCTACTAGACAAAGTAACACTTCAACAAGCATTTGGAGATTTTGTTCCAGACTAAACGGTATGTTCTTGTGTGAGGCAGTGGCAGTTTAGCTCTCGTAACCACACAGTGCAACTAGGTTGATACTTGCTTTGGATGAGCGAGTGATGCAAAGCAGCTCCAAGTCAGAGACTGCTCTCTCAGACCAGTCTATATTTAGATAATATATTTGAGAGTGGGCAACAAGCTCGATTCCCTTCATCTATATAAAACATTTACTCCTACTCAAGTCAGTGAGGGAATGCCAATTAATACCTGCTAAGGATCTTGCAAGGACCTCAAAAACAGTATTTCAGATACCTGCGTATCGTGCTTACCATAGGGCAACTCTCCTCTAGGAAGTCTTCTTACACAGGAGGCAACTTACACATTCACCTTCTCTGCTACGTGCATGGGCCTATCCATCATCAACAAGTATTCTTTATTAGATACACAGCCAACTCAGACAGAACAAGTCATTTTATTCACTGACTCAGGTTTGACACTGAAGGGCACTGAACAGCTGGAAATACTATTTATAGGGAGTCCCATTTACAGTATTATTCAGAACATTGGTGATGTTTTGGCTCTTTTTAAAGAGTGCTGAGAAGAGCATTACCTCTCTGAGAGAATCTGGAGCAATGGGGACAAGGCAGCTAGCAAGGTTTACATAAAACTAACAGTCATGTTATGCTCAAAAGCTTAAGTTTATTGCTCTATTTAATGACTACCGCCAGTATTTTTAAAAAGAATGCCAGTTCTTCCAGCTAGCTTCTCACTGAAGGAAATATTTTAAATACAGCAATAAAATCAAGTGGTTTAAAGATAACACATTTTGCCACACATTCATGCAAAAATCCTGCCGACAGGATTCTTTTTTTTTTTTTTTTTTTTTTTTTTTTTAAAAATATTAATGGATAAAAAAAAAA
>JAVCKT010033447.1:0-18162 GCA_032273925.1 Rhynchotus rufescens
AGCTCTAACAACGACAAGCAAAGCTAATGAGAACTCGTCATGGGCTAGGACGCAGAGGAGAAGGCCAAGAAGGGATTTATGTGAGAACCTGAGCAGAACGCTTGATGGGCGACAGGGGGGAGGGAAGTTTTATTAGTTTGTTTTTATACATGGTGAAAGAACTTAAAAAAAATGTAGATACCAACCCATTTCCTGCTTTTGAGTTGCCTTTGCTGTCCGTGCTGAGTTGAGAAAGGACATAGTGAGGCGCTTTGGCACTGTCGGCATCAAAGATATCCATGTTGGATTCTTCACAATCTCGACGTTTGATCCCTGGCCTCTGCTTTGGGTTGCGTTTGCGTGATTTACGTGGCACCTCAGTGTTATCATTGTAGGAACTGGTACTCATGTTACTGAAGTTGGAGGGTGAATCCTCCATCCACATACTGCAGCTCTGCTCTGACTCCAATCCACAGCCCTCATCCTGGCAGGACATCCGACTGTTATCCAGCAAGTCCTCGGGGGGTGGTGAGATGTACAGGACTGTGTGTCTCTTCGGCGTTGACTGCTGCTGCTGGGCTGCGTTACTGGTTAACGGCTGTTCACTTACCCCTCTGTTACTTACCCCCACGGCTGAGGAGCAGCTCTCCACTTGCATAGCCTTGCTGTCGGTGACTGAGGTAGAGTAAATGGTAGGACTGGAAGAGGTGGTAAAGGAGCTGCAAGCACCGCCCATGGAGGAAGAGGAAGGAGCTGAAGAAGCATCTGCGGTGTACAATGCAGAAGTAAATACAAGATACACGCTTCTACGTGTGCTGGCTATAGCAGTCCCATTGAAATAAAGTGATTTATCGACTGATTTCTTTCCCCCAATGAATATTTGGAATTTGGTAAAGTTTTGGAATGTAAATGCTTAAAGCAATACAGCCTAAAGGATACAGTGCTTTGGAAATGCCCAAATAAGACTTAATGCATTGTGTCGTAATCAGCATTTTAAAAATTATAGTTAATTCATAAAAATGGCTGCAAGTAAACAGAGCTTTCATTGTCAGCTGGACTAATTATTTCAGTATAAGCCATTTCATCTAAAATAATGGAAGCCCCAATGCAAAATGCTAATAGTCCACATTCAATGCCAATTAAACCATTTATTATTCAATTTCGTTTTTGAAAGGACGGGACTGTGCTTAGCCATGAAATATTAAAATAAGTTTCTAACCTATGAAGCAGAGAACTACAGGTCATTTTTAATGCAGACACTCCCTGCTTCAGAGGCAAATCCTGGAATAAAAATATGAGAAAATAAATGAGAAAAGAGCTGCTGATTATTCCATCTTAAATGAGAAATAAAATATAAAATCAACTGAGTTGGTAGGCAAAATGGAACTGGTATCAGTCATAATGATATAGCTGTTCATTCTGCAGGTTCAAAATGGGGATGAAATATCTGCCCTGGTGAGAGCTGACACAAGACGACCTGAAATTTTGGTCTTTCAGTCCCTGGGATTCCACATTACAACTACTGGAATTTATTAGCTGGGCCCCCTGCACAGTCCCAGCATTAAAACTGAGTTTGGGACAGACTTCTGAAAACTCACATTCAACGTGGAACTTAGATTAACTGTGATTGATTTCCATGGGAATCCTACAGATCCACTGGTCTTAGACATGTGGAGTGACAAGCAAATTATTAAAGAAAACCCCAGCAATTCCTGGAGAGCAGCAGAATCATTTCCACTGAAGCCACTTTATGACAAATCAGTGAAAAGCCCAGGGTAACATTTTTCAGAAGAGGCAGTAAGGAGCACAATCACAGGCCTTTTTTATTTATTTATTTAATGGTAGTTCACTGAGGAATAAATAACAAGTTTAGAGTCAGATTTAAGCTTTCTCAAAGGATGAGGCTAGTCCCTGTACTTCTGCTTTGCCAGAAACATCCTATGAAATGAACAGTATTGCTGACAGTATTCAGTCTTGCAGACAAACCTGCCTTAAAATGCTATGGAGGGTACCTGTTCAATTACTAGCATATTATTTGTTTTGTTAAGAGAAACATAGGACTTCATTTTTGTTGCTTGGGGCTTTAAAAGTAATCTAAATTATTATATAAATCTGTCAAATCTAAGTAGTTTGAACTATTTTATTCAGTTCAAGCAATTAAAAGTACCTGAATAAAGAGTATGTCCAGCCATGAAGCATCCATTTAACTAGAAGCAAAACTTGGGAAACCCTCCTATAACCCACCCTGCTGGTGACTACCGAAGCAATCAGTGAGCTGCTCAAGACGTTTTAGACAGATAGTGTTTCTTAAACATTTTCTGCACTACATGAAGTTAAAGACATAGCTATGTCAGACTGGAGCCAAGAACAAATTAGCTATCATTATAATTTATCAATAAACGACATCACTTTTATCAGTGTAGAAGTCCCTTTCCCAAATCTCCCAGGGAAGTGGGATAGTTGAATGATACCAGTTCCATTTTCCAGTCTGTTCTTTGGCAAATATAGTGGCTGAAATTGGACAATTCAGTCACTTTGAACTGCATTCCAATTTAAAGGCAAATGTATCCTTTCTATATCATGCATTAATGCAATGCTTTTTTCAAAAACATATATAGGATTGGTAAGAACTATTAAATCTAGATATTAATTTCAGTGACAATATTTAGGAGCTGATTTGCAGCCACTTTGAGTTGAGAGACTGTTGCAATTCGAGGTGTTTACCTTCTTTGGTTAAAAGAGCATTAGTTTCCATTCAGCATTTAGCATTCAACTGCCAGTAAAATACGCAGCATGCACACAGCATCTATGCTGCATGCAGGTGTTTGCAAGAGGAACACACGAAGCACGCAGCAGTAACGCTGCAGCACTGGATTACAGGGCAGCTGAAGTTCCCCTTTTAAAAACAGTGGGCGAATTAGGCGAACCCAAGTGTCATGCACAGTACAGTAAATGTATGAATATCTCATGGCTTCCCGTCCAGGAGAAGGCTTTGAAAGGGAAATATTGTGTATGTTGAACCGGGCAGCAGGCTCTATAATTGGATGACTGATCCTCCTGTACAGGGTTTAATACGGAAAATTATCTTTTGGCAGCAAAAACTGATAATGTTTTAGAAAGATCTTCTATAATACTTAAGAAAAAAATTAAAATTGCAATTCATACACAGGTTTCTACTGAAAAGGGGTGGTGGCCAAACACTGATCATAGCTAAAATAGCTGCTAACAGTATCATTTATTTTAGTTTGCAGCCTTTTGCAGCACTTTTAATTGCAATCACAATTGCTACCAGGTCCCCAAGATGTCATTGATTTTTTTTTCCTAGACAGTGTGCATCTATGTATACATATATATAAACACACGTATCAGGAAACAAACACTGTCTTTCATGGATCGATTGTACTCTCCTCCACGTACTGAAAGCCAGCCCTATGAAGCAATCACATAAAATTATGGAAACATAACATCAGGCCAAACAAGCATGGCCTTATTTTCTCTTTAGGCAAATACCCTGAAATGAATGCCAATACCATGCACAAATACCCACATCTTAGAAAGCAGGTACAGGCCAATGTCTTGTCTATTCTAATAACTAAAAAATATATAGGGAAGTATAATAAAGCCAAAGGAATAAGATGGTCATACTGGAAAAAACAACTACATAAATACAAAATATTTCTGTGGACAATTTAGTAATTTCAATTTTGCACATATTAGAAATGCAGTAAACTTATGTTTTCTCATAGTCAGAAGGCTTTTAGCCAACTTCTTTTAAACTAAAAAGTACATAAATATGTGGGATCAATGAGATTAGTAACTTCAAGTTACTATAATGAGTAAAGCACTATATATTTTGCCTGGTTCCCATTTTGTTTTTAGCAATTTACTGCAAAGTCAGCTGCACAATATGTGTTTGTGATACAATGGGGATCTCTTGACCAGATACACTACACAAAAAGAAAAAAAAATCCCTTCAGTCTGAATTTTTTCATAATCAAGTCTTGATGGATCTTGTTTTAAAAGCTGAAAATATTTTGGTTTTCCTTTTTCGGAGGACTTAACACGGGAATTTTCCCCAACGAGCAAAACAGACTAAAGGAAAGACACTCAGAGGGGTACCTACGGAGCTGGAGCTGCTGTGAAAGGAGGCACATGCCTCTCCCTGCCCAAGGGCTGCTTTCACTTGCGGTTTATTTTCTTTAGACACACTGTAGAGATCTGTCACAGATGGCTCTTTCATTTGCAACTTAGCCGCGCTTTGCAGCCACAAGGGTAAATATAGTTTAAGTGAGTATACATATTCTGTAAAATGTAAGGTTTAAAGACAATCTCAGAATTAAAAATTGCTTCAGAATAACAACACAGAATGAAAGCCAAGTGCACGTTACAGCGAGTAAACAGCCACAATCTCATAAGGAAACATGCACCAGTATTCCCACTCTCTGTTGTTGTTGTTTAGTACAGTACTACCATGTTAGAGCAGCTTTGATCACTGTTGATCACTTTTGAAACTAAACCTCCTGCACCTATTCTGGCTACTGTCTCCATACAAAACAAGGTAGTTGAGTAATTCACATTTTTTGCCTGTCCAACAAACTTTTCTTCACTAAGATAGGCAGAATGGGACAAAGTAGTCAGCTTAATATAGGGAATTTTCTGTATTAGGCATCACATTTACTCATTAATTACAACCAACTCCATAGTGCAGAAATGCAAGATTAAAAATAATAAAAAACTAACCAAGTAGTTTGTGCCAGGGTTTAGAATGCAAACAAAAATAGCTCTGCACTATTTGTGGGAAGGCTAAATTTCAAGGAAACGATATTCAGTTATTTATACTGGTCACTTGCTCATTTGCTCCCCGAAGTCAGGAAGGGTGCCTACTGCTCCTAAACATTTACCTTCTTTTCAGGCAGTGAATAAAATTCCAGTCCCAACCAGGAGACAAGCTAATTCCGGTTCCTTCGGAAAACAAACAGCAGCCAAAAAGCAGGCAGCGGAGAAGTGATGCAACACGCATGGGCACAAATGCATGCTGCTAAAAACCGGAGAATGAGGGAACACAGAGCAAAGAGCATCCCCAGGAGCAAATCAGTGCAGTCCTTTTCGGTCACAAACTATTATTGTACAACAAAATATTATTACCTCCTGGTTATCAACTAGGACAATGACATAATTCTATATCCTATTATCTTGTGAAGTCAAACAAGGCATTCAGCCTTTACAAAAAAATCTGCAAGGGAGAAAGAAATACATATATGTATATTTATTTATATATATTTGTAGATATCTCACCACTTGGCACTCAGGGAGTCCTCTCTTTAGATAAAATTCACATGGAGGAAATCCTAAAATCCTTGTTCATTCTTGCTGAAGAGATACTTCAATATAACAAGGATTACCAAACCTCCAAAGGAAGCGAACGTCGTTCTAATGACATCTTGTCTTAATAGCAACTTGAGAACAAGGCAATTGATTTCCCAGTCTGGAGAGCTCAGGACTGCAAATGCATTGAAGGTCTTTTTATAAGTTTTCCAGCCACCTGTGCATGAACAGCCACTACAAACCATTAAAGCTATTAAAGGACTTGCCCTGTTTCTCATAGCTTGGCCTGTATCCTCTGCAATTCACTATGGTGTGTTCAGAAGATATTGTCAGAAACTGAAAATACACCCCACAAGGGCAGTTTTAGCTCCTGTACATCGCCCTTTATTGAACTGTTTATTTATCTAACATTTTATGTTCTGTGTGTTATTTGCTTATATTTGCTTATTCACAGACCCACTGGACAGGGAAGAACAATTTCAGAACCAAACCAGAAAGATTTTATATGTAAGATTTCCAGCATCAACCTTTATGTTGCCATAGTTTTTAAAGGTAAAAACCAGAACTTACAAAGTGGCTGCAAACCTGCTTTCAACACCTCACATGCCAAACTTGGATTTCTACTTTTCTTCTTCTTGTATTACTCATGTAAAGTCAAAAACTTTTCCAAAAAAAAAAAAAAACAAACAAACAAAAAGAGTTTAGTTTCAAAACAGTATCAATCCACTATTTAGAAATAAATAAAAAAAAAAAAAAGAGACTTATGAAGAAGTCTGAAAACAAGACCGACCTATACCCTGGGTGAGATTGGATGGGTTAAGTGTCTCTGGCACTATTTGTCTTCACTATTGACAGACACTGTCACACAACCCACCACACGATGCCTGCCTCTGAATGGCGGAGCTAGAATGCAAGTTAAGTGTATTAATAGAGAAAAAATACTAGCATCCCAGCAAATATAATAAAGCAATCCAATTCTCCAGTTATTAAAAGCACTTAGATTCAAAATAGGTTGGTTAAATTAATTTACATTAAGCCCAACAGTGTAAATTCCCTTTATATTTACATGCTGAACCAAGCAGTGCATTATTTGGGTAAATACATCAATCAATCTATTTTTATTAAAGGATTACATCAATCAAATGACCAGTTCCGTTGAGCTATCTGAGCTGCACTCTTGTTAGTGGCTCGCTCCCATCAATCCCAATTGCCTTTCCCCCCTCAGAGCAATGGTCAGGGCAGAACTCTGAGCCTCCTCCGCTGCTCTCGTCAAGCTCTCGCCCGTCACCTCCTCGGCTTCCCTCCCTGACCAGCCACCCTAGAAGAGCAACCCAGTGATGGTATCTTCACTGATGGATCTAACAAAGGACATCCCATTTAAGAAACAACCTCTTTTGTTTTCTACATCTATGTTTTCTTCTAAGAAACTGCAAAATTCTCCTGGCTTTCAGGAAGCCGTAGATGCTGCCACTGCAGAGAGGTGCCCAAATCACCACACATTAAAGTTGTTTTTTGCCTCTTCATCTACTTTATTTCATTATTCAATAAAGAGCAAGGAATTTTCTTGACACAAAGTAATACTCGGATCTCTTTCACGCAAGGATATGAGTGACCTAACATAAGAACTTGTCACCAAGAAGCTCTGAGTACAGAACAGCTTGTGTCTGCCTGAGGAGTTCTGCAAACCTGGGGGTTTCTGTCTACCTAAGAACCACAAAGACTGAAAACAAACTTCATTTGCACAAGGCAGCCAGCCTTGGAAGGCATCATCCTCCCAGGAAGGGGAGCACAGAGGGAACCCTATTCCCCCCTATGCTTACAGCACAAAACTATAACCCAGGAGGGCAGAATTAATTGGCATGGATACCCCTCTTTGAAATTCTGGGAATGCGTTTCTCTGTCAACAGGAAGAACTGACTAATGACACCAGGAAGGATGATAAACTAGCAAAATATTTTCATTAAAATCAGAATTAAGAATTCAGATTCTAACTACTCAAAAAATCTCCAGGTTTCCATTTTGAAGCTTTACTAGAATGTTTAGCTTGAGAATGATGCAAAAAGCTTCACTATTGCAGTGAAAAAAAAAACCCATATTCCTCAGCACCTGCTCTCTGCCCCACAGACAATCCAAGTAGTTGCTCATTTCTCCACTGCCATCATCAAGAGCAAGGCCTTATTCACACAGTGGAGCTAACAAAATGCATAGGGCAAATATTTCAGTAATGGTTCTTAGGTCAAAAATACCTAATTGTTCCTATTTGGGACAAACAGTTTGTTTATTATATAAGAGGAACTGAAAATGTTTTGACAAGAAAAAGTAAGGATGCCATCAAGCAAATACTTCCTCAGGATACCAGATGTATTGCAAATGTATTGGGCCATCAAAATTCACATTACAGATTAATTTTATCCAAATATGAGGAATGCAAAAATAGTTTGTTCTCCTTTTAGGAACATTGGTCTTTCTTTTGAAGATTCAGTTTGAGATAAGAACTGGAAAACATCCAAATAGAAAAGTGGGAAATAATTTCTTAAGGAGTAGTAAGACAAATATGAAAGACAGATCTATTCAATTCTCTGCAAAGCAGATCAACATAAGAAGTTCATTGCAAAAATCCTATAAACTCATAGGATATTCTACTGTAGATAAAAGGGAACAGGTAACAAGAAGAGCACCAAGATTTTCTAACAGCTTTCTTCACTGGTGTCCAGAGAATGTTTGAGCATTCTTGCTACTAGAGAGGAAAAAAAAAAAGAAATAGCAAAACTATTTGAAGTACATGGCTGAAAACGCATCCGAATTGTCCCTGGAATACAGGAACAAAATGCTGACCTACTAAGAAACTAAGAAAGAAGCCTTGTTGGATGGACTTACACTAGCACTTTGAATTTTAAGCATTTGAAGCACTTGTCTAACATAATTTTATCAGAGGCTCTTGGGAAGAAGGCAGTATTGAAGCATCAGCCATACTTGTACTATACAAGTTATTTCTAGGCACAGCTGAGCGACGTTCCTCAGCACAACCCCTTCATGCTTTTGAAGGTCCTATCAAGCGATTCACATTTCATGTGTTCAGGGTACCTCATCCAGGAAACCCCTTTTTCCTGTCCTCTGAACAAAGGCACTAGTAATTCAAATCACAAACACAGAGAGCTGTTTGTAGAGCTAAACACATGCCCTTTTGCTCCCCTCTGCTTTCCAACGTACGACCGAATCGAGAGCTTGAGATAGCAGCTTAGGCTAGGAACACTGCGGCTCAGAGTTCTCCTCAATTATACTTGCCTGATCAGTACTCACACATTTATTAACAAATTAATGAAAATCCAATTAGTAACATGCCATTTGAATACTTTTAAATTGCTCTGTAAATTGCAAAATAATTTTTAAATGGAAGAACTAGAAGTCTGCCCCTGCAAGGTCTTCACAGTTTGAAAACAGCCCAGCCTGCTCCTCCCAAAAAGCAGGGAAGTTAACTGCAGCAATATACACCTCTGAACTGTGGTGCTGTTTACAGGGAGCAAAACTCCCGCAGCAAAGTGCCTGATAGAAAAGATTCAAGTACTTTTACATACTATGCTACCCCGTGTTCTGGAAAGCAGAGAACAAACTGTGTTAAGCTTTTACATGAGTAAGAAAAAGCTCTTGTCACTTATCATTGCTCTCTATAATATGATCTTCTCATCATCAAAAGGAAGTGCATCTGTGCATTATGCAATGTACTAGCAGCATCTCAAATTAGCCATTGATTCAAATAAGAGTAAATGAGATTACCTACACTGCTACAGAGGCTGAACTTCTATAATTTCTCTATCATTTTCAGAAGAACCATGATATTTTTGAGAGCTGACAAAAACTTACACAAAACAAGTGAAAGATTTCCAACCAATCTGTATTCAAAATATTCAGAAATACTGAGGCAACCCTAAAACTACTACAGAAAACAGTGATATCTATGTATCTCAAAACATGACACAGCTAGGGTAAGTGTATGGGTAAAACGCTTGTGTCCTGTTCTCCTGAGGAGGTGCAAATACTTGGCTTTAGAAGAAACCCGTGGAGCTAATCTCAATGTAAAGCAGAGGCTCTCCTAGAAATCTGAAAATCAGCTTAGAGTATTTAAGAATGTTACTGCTCCAAAGAAGCTCTGTGCAGCAATAACTAAGAGCAGTTCAGAAACACTAAGTTCAAGGCCATGCAGCACAGCTGAACATCCATAACAATACTAAGCTTTTGGTATCTCTCCCATGGTCCTGACATCAACAGGCCAAAAGAAAGGAAAAGTTTTGAATCATCACTGACCCACAGGTCTCTCCCTTTTGGTAAATGTGAATTCTCCCTGCATGGCAGTAATGGAACAAAACATTATCCTTTGCAACAGCAGATCTGTTGGAAAAAGAACAGTAATGGGCAACTCTAAATCAGGAATTTGTGGAAGTGGGAACTATATCTATGCACCAATGCAAAGAGTAGATGGACTTCTCCTTGCTCCTCCACCTGAAACTTTTGTAGACACTGATATTCCTCCCCACTTTCCTAGATTAATTGCAAGTTTTAAAGAGAAAAGCAGACTGGCCTCATCCTTAACAAAAACACCCAGCCATCCTCAGGCTGTAAAGAGCTTCTCCTTCATTTCTCCTACACTGCACAAAGGAGCAGGGATTGCCCTTTCCAGCCTCCTGTTCTGTGTTTATAGTTTTGAAATGTAGTCAGTTTACTGAGCTGTTTCCAAAGTAAACAGCCGCCTAAGACGTGCTTATTTTCTTTTAAGGATGCAGTGGAGGAATGCAGAAAAAACTACCATGTTACATACACAAAAAAATCCCAGTATCATTCACTGGCCAAATTATGAGGCTGAGGATTCCTACAGGCCTAAAGGAGCCCTTTAAAAGCACCAGGTCCATCGCTTTGGGTTGGAGACTGCATCTTGCTTAAATCTGTACACAGTATAGCTGACTTGATTAATTATCCTGATCAGAAATATATGATTACTTACTAAAAGATGATGATTCACACCCTCACTGTCATGGAGAGTTACATGTGCAATGAGAACACTAACCTTTGCTTTTATTTATTTTTTAAGAGTTAGAGCCCTATAGTTTCTTAAATTTCATACTGTTGATCCATATTTTAATGGCATCCAGAAACTGCCTCCTCACAATACTCAAGTATCCACCTGCCCCTGTCCAGCAAGCATTTTAAACCAGCCCAGAGCGGCAGCCACTGCAAGAAGCTGGAGCTCATCCTTTCCTTACTGCTCCTTCCTACCCCTGTATCACCCTGCTCCTTGTGCCACCAAAAGCATTTGTGGAGACCCACAGGCAACGGAGCCAGGGAACCAATCCAAGGTAAGTGGAACTGGATCCATTCCTGGGTCCAATGCCCTGTGCCGCACACAAATGAAAACTTCTTCTGCCAGCACAGTGCCAGCCTACACCAGCCCGGAGCCTTGGTGAAGCTACAGCACCTCTGAAATTAAAAAAAGTTCTCCTAATTGACAGAACACGGCACTTTCTTCCAGGGTCCACAGATAATGACTACAATATTCTTTGCAGTTTTTCATTAAAGAAAATTGTTTGTGCTGCAGTTTAACCCTAACACAGCTAAGTCATTCTTAGCTTTTTGAAAGGAACTGGACCGGCTGTTAGCAGACACTAAATACCTGCAGGGAACAGACATTTAGTTCCATTTCACATGTTCAAGTTTCCTCTGTTAGATACAGAATTAATTAGCAGTTCATTTCTATCTGTGGATTTAGAGTGAAACAGGGGGAGGGAGGTTGTTGTTCGTTTGTTTAGAACTACGTTTCTGCAGGGTTCAGCTGCTGCCGTATCCGTCAAGCAGCCTATTAAAATCCTGAACTTCAGAAACATACACCCAAATTATATTTTGAACAAACGATGTAAGAATATCAAATCCCTTCAATATAATGAATAAAAATATCCAATTCTTTCAATGCAATGAATGAAGTTCCACTGTGCACAATTAAATCCACAGGCTCTCTCAGCAGAAGTCTGGCAAAACATGAATGGTGAGCAGTGCTGTAAAGTTTCTCTGACAAGTCTACAATCATTTTAATTTCTGATTAGGATTACTGTATCATGCAAACCTAGGGAATGCTCTTAATATTAATGCATATAAATTCACTGGAGGAAAAAAAAAAAACAAAAATAAAAAAGTACTACAACTATCAAAATCCTCACCTTAAATACAGAAACTTTTTTTTTCCCCCTCAAGTAATAATTTAAGGTCAAGTCAGAGTGGAACACTGCCTTGTGAGATATACGGGGATCGGATTATGCAAAAATAGTCTTATCCAATGAAAAAAAAAAAAAGATGTGGCTATTGTAAGCAGAATTTTCCTTTTTTCCTCATTGTGCCGACATTTGCTGCACAAAGGCATTGAGGCTACCCTCAGAAACCAAAACTTTAAGTCCTCCCTTACTTATTTTTAAGGAACATCCATGACAGATTCTTTAGACTGAAGCCTAAAATATGACTGGGAACAAATTAGAATACAAAACACTAAGATAAAAATGTCATGTCTCACAGTTTCATATGCTTTTATATATAAAAAAATATTAAATGTATCAGACAGTTTTTATAACTATATCAATCTGCCTAATACGCTATGTTTTCATATGTTTAAGAATTTTGTAGTACCTTACAAGAGGGCTGTGCTGCAGTTTAAACACTAAGCCTCCTCATATGGCCAACTGAAGAAAATACGTCCTTTTTTCCTCCCTAAAGTTGGGTAAAAGTTCTGTGGCCCAAAACACAATCTCCCATTTTTTATCCTAGTTAGAATGCACTGGTTTGGGTCTGTCAGAATTCTGACTCAGTTCCAAGGTGGTATTCACTAGCTCTGAAGACAGAGTGCATCCTAGGAGCTAACAGGCCTGTGCTGCATAATAATACAAAAAGCAAAATAGAAAAAAAATCTTTTATATAGACCATATATGGAACTGAGTAACTATTAACATAGAATAGCTGATGATTTAGACCACCTAGCTTAATGAAGATTAGTCAGGAGCTTCCTAGAGCGAACTCTGTTCCTCCTCCACAAACTTCTCTCTCAGAACTTTGCCAGCACTGTTCATGTCGGCCAGAACGCAGCAGACCTCAACAACGCGACCGAAAACTGGGAGCACTTACCAGCAGCAACTACAGCCGGAGGAGGCGAACCTGCCTCGCCACCGCTTGTTTGGCTCATGGATGCTACGGATGTTTCTCTGGAAGGTGGTAACTGCAGCTCCTTTGGGAGAAGGTCATAGACAGATTCTGTTGAGCAGAGAGGAGAGCAAAAGAAGAGCGTTAAACAAACCACCGTGTTCTGGAGGATGGAGAATAAGCAACGTTGTAGTCTAGAAACACTAACTATGATATAACATTTTCAGAACCTTTCTAAAAAGTTACATTAAGCACTTGGAGACCTTAACGCCACAGAACAAAGACATTTCAGAACCAAACAAACCACCAAAAAAAAGATAAACAGTCTCAAGACTGAAACAAAAAGACAGAAATTTGTTCAAACAAAGAAATCATTCACAGACTCCCATGGGAGCTGTGCTCATTTGGAAGGAAAGGCTGCAGCACATGTGAGAAAGCACGCGAGAGCCGGAGACCAACCTGTTCTCAGAAGCCAGGCTGGGGGACTGGCTTCCCAAGGAAAACACACTCATGTAGTGTCAGCTACAATGTGTCTTATAAGCTCTTCCCATTTAATAGAAGTTATTTCCTGTTCTATAGGATCCCTGATTTCCAATTCTCTATAAAAATTTTGTTATTTGGGACTTTTCTCTAAACTGAAGTAGATACTCGAGGAAAAACACCCAGAAAACGAACTCCCAATGCATTCTGCTCCGAGAAAGCTGTGGCGGAGCCCGCGTGGCAGTTTAGTTTCTAGGGAAAAACATAATGTTGTGACTCCTCCGAGGTGGAACAGCTCCTGCTGCTCAGCACTGCCCAGCTGCGGGGAGCTGAAAGGGCCCAGGGGCACCCGGAGGAAATGGGGCTGGCGCTCGGCTTCGGGGGGCCAACGTGGGTCACCGGCTAGGAGGGGGCTCCCGTACGCGAGGCCCTGCAGGGCTAAGGATGCGCCGGGTCACTCGCGGATACACAGACACAGCGGCCAAGCCTCCTCTTCAGGATGAAGCACGAAAGCTGCACCGTTATTTCAGGGATCTGGCTCTGCGTCACGTTGAATGTTCTTCTCCAGCAAAGCAGCCCTGCTAAATTTGTGGGGACCCTTAGCCCAGCAGGAGCCCCCACAGCCCTGGAGAACAGGCATGCCCTGCACACGCAGCACACTGGAACTCGCATTGCCAACATGTTTCAGGCTCCTTACAATTCAATTCATTATAACAACAGGAAGGGGAGAGTACGCTCCACAACTGGGAGCCAGGAAAAAGAAAAGGTTCCTACTTCAAATAATTGCTGTGCCTCAGTTTTTAAATTGGCAATATAGGGACAATATAATTTATCTACAGGTTTCACTATGATTTTTACAGATTTTTAATAGAAAGGGGAAAAAAAAGCCTTACAGAAATAACCCTGTTACTATCAGTGCAAACCAACAGTGGCTGTTATCCGGAACTTTTAATTGCAATTCTCTCTGCCATCCATACACAGTGCTGCAATCCTCCTGTGTGAAGTGCAGCGAAGTTCTTGTGAAAGAACAAAACACGTGAAGTTCTGCCCTTTAATGAGCAGGCAGCCTAACGGTACCTGACGTCCCCAAACCACCCCACGCTGCACAAGCACAGAAACAGGGGCCCAGCACCTTCTCCAAAAGTTTATTTGCAGTCGTGCTGCGCTCTGAGAAAGCTTCTGGGCACCACAAAATCCCAATCAGCTCTCACAGAAATGTTTACTCCTTTCTGTGCTGAATAGCTGCTATAGGCTGCGCCACTGGCAGAGCTGTCAATATGCTGAAAGAATTATCCAAATAAAACGTGCATTTGGAAACCACAAGGTAGTTGTGGGTATATCTTCTGCTAAACTGCAGGTTTTCTTCAAAATGATAGTTCAGGATATTAAAGAATGAAAGGTTTATGTTCTTCCCTACAGCGAAAAACTAGAGGCTTTTCATGGGCCCAGAGAGCAGCTACAGCAAGGGTGGTGCCAGTGGAAGCGGGTACTTGCCACCACGCTGCTCCTCCGTGCCCCCGGGCATCCCTGTCCCTGCGCTCAAAGTGTCACCTGCTGCAGACAGGAGCCCCTGGGCAGCTGCAGCAGCGACCTGGCCAGGACAACCGGCCGGGGCTACCGAGTCCACGCTCTGTTCAGCCGAACCGCGGGCCCGGCAGCTGCTGCAGCGGCTGCTGCTGGTCGAGGGCCCCCGAGGGCTTCACGGCCTCTCCTGGGCGAGCTGCAGCACTCGGCCAGTGCATAAATGTTAGCAGCTCCCCCCAGACTGGGCACTCTACTGCAATGTGTGTGTGTGTGTGTGTGCGCGCGCACATACATGTAAGCACATGATTTATGTATCTACAGTAAATATATAAGCAGACTCATTTTCATTCCTTATTTCTGTCTCTCAAGCTCCATCATCATCAGTCTATTGCAAGTCATAAGATATTTGGTGCTGATCATAAGGCCTCATTACAAAAGCTAAGTCATTTGGTAAGAGAGACTTTACACTTTTTCTTCTTTTGTTAAGAAATACATTTAACTCTCAAAAGCAATGAAGGCTTGTTCAAGTTCACCATTTTAAAAGTACGTTCCTCCTCCAAACTGCCAGAACTTATTTTTCTCAGGGAATGGATAACTCTACCAGTACCCATAGCAAACACAACTAGCAGCCCTGTGAACAGTAGTCCCAACAGTGCAAGAGAGAGGGAAGGAAAGAAAAGCCAGCATTAGATTTGAAATGTATCCCCCAAGATCCCAAGCTCATTAAAAAAAACCTTTCTTTAACAATTCAACAGCAACAAACTGCTTGAGATGGGGTCTAAAATTCACTGACTTTTTTTGTATGTATACACTTGGATACCACACCTAAAACCAACCGAGCAATCCAGAATTCTTTAGGTGCCTTTAAGAAAGCTAACTGCAATAAATCAGATCTTAGCAAATCATACTTCAAATAAAACTTTGTGTTTTTACCTAAACACAGGCCAGTGTTTATGTATGCTGCACTATAAATAGCATTAAAGCAAAAACTGACAAATTCCAAAAAGATTAGAGTCGTTGTAAGGAAACCCAATATTCTCCAGAGGATGTGGCTTTTCTCTCCTCCTGATACCAGACTCAAGTGACTAAGACTCCCTTCCCTGCAGAGAGCTCACCTCCATCACCAAGGACTTTTACATCCATCCATACACACAAACACACATTGTGTGTGTGTGTATATATATATGTGTGTGTGTGTGTATACATGTGTGTGTATACATGCATATCTACATATGCAATAGAAAGTTTTCCTCCTAGAGTTCTGCATTTTTTCAAGTAGAAAACATATCTACAACAAGCCGATATATAAATGCAATACTATATTTAAAGGTAAGAAAAATAAAAGCTCTGCTTCACTAGGTGGTTTTACCTAGCGATAGCAAGACAAATATGTAAACAGAGATGCTGCCTGCAGCAGCTGCTGCTGCGTTAACAAGGGAGTCGTGTTTCAGGCAGCTGACAGTGTTGGGTGCCTCAGAACTTACTGCTTTATTTCAAATCTCCTCAAAATATACTGGCTGATCTCAAGTTTCTGTTTTTCTCTGACAGCAGCTCGATTTATATACAACATTTTCCTGAAACACATTTTTTCTCCAGCTAGGAAAAATGAACTTCCATTTCAGGATTATTTTTAGCATTACGATGCTAAAGATCAATGCATGAGCAAGGCAAAAAAAATACTAACAAATAAACAAAATAGTGATGATCAGCCATATGATTATACTCACTTCTACATACAACCCCTCATGGTCCTTCTGTCCCATACATTTATGTAAGCAGTTATTAGACATTCTAGTTTTTAAAAACCCCTAAATCTCGCCTCTCCTCTCAACATACCTCTCACTAGACTAATCAGATGATCCTCTGCTTCACAAATTTTACTACAGAGATTAAGGACACTTGGGGACAGACAGACTTAGAAAAGTATTTAAGTGTCAAATTTCTTCAACTCCCTTTTATCCGATTATCCTTCCACCATAATCTCTCCTCTGATATCAGCTGCTTGTAACTCTGACCTTGCTGCCAGTCACACTGAAAGTTCAGAAAATCGTATTTCACGTGGCTCTGCTGACCCCGCAGCGCTAATACAGGGCCAGCACCAAAGACAGTAGAAGTCGGTATCTGAGGTGGACAAGGTTTTCTTGGGGCACTTTGTCAGAATGTATGCCACTTAAATACTACTGAAAAATAATCAAAATAATGCGGCCCAGGACTCACGGGCAGCAGGAAGGATGCGCCGAGCCCAAGCAGCCGCGTTAGCCCAGCAGAGCTGCCCAGGAGCACGGCCAGGGCCGGCGCCCAACGCACCGCGAGGGGAGCGACGCATCGGGGACACGCGAGGGGACACGGAGACACGCGAGGGGACACGGAGACACGCGCACCTGGGAACGCAGCGCGGAAAGAGGCTCACCAGCGCCAACTCCTGCGATCAGCTCATTCTAAACAAAAATGGTCACAAAGATCTGCCAGTGAACGTGCACGTACCCAGCAGGGACAAGCGCTTCTCCGCGGTGGCCACAGCCAACTTGTCCGTGGCAGGGCTGGTCTTAGAGGGGCCTCTGAGGAGATCTAGGCAAAACAGACCTGAGCAGCGCTGCAGAAAACTGCAGAGGTGGCTGATGTGTTGGCATCGCGGGAGGCGTGCAGGAGGCGGCAGCTCGCGTTGTAAATGTAAGTGGAGATTTGTAAATGGAGGTTTCTGTGTGTTCCTCCTCCCCGTATCTTACTAGCTGCACCTTCACGCACACACAGAACACCTGCCCCATTTGTAGGCAGGTTTTCAGATTTCCACACACAGTCTAATTGGACTAACTGTGGGCATCTGGGCTGACAGTAAAATGTAAGTTCTGCTGCATTCCCCCCACACTCCACAAAAAATTCCTGCAATTTCTCAGTTTTCACATCACTCCTTACCACAGAATCCAAGGGCCGTTCAAGGAGTATGAAAGGCTCTGTGACTACAACCGTGACAGTAAGTTCCTCCTCCTTCCCAACAAGGAAATTCTCATTTTATTTAAACTTTATTCTTAATAACATACCTGCTAAGCTATTCATTTTTCTTAATGAAAGCAAAGCGAACAAAACCTGCTGCTCACAAACAGGAAGCCGTTGTGTTAAGATAACTGGGCAATTCTGTGAGAATTCACTGCGGCGCTGGATAGGACCCAAGGAAAGCACTGCCTTTCCCAAGCCGTCCGTATTCCCCTCCCGGGGGCTGCTCTGGCTTGTTATTCCAAAGAAATATCCTCATTTCGGCATTTCAGGTAACCTCCTCTGGCCAGACAGACACCACTTTCTTGCTATATGTGGAAGCCCAATACTGAAGCACAGACACGAGTGGATGAAAGGTGGGAAAGAGGGAAGAGTTGCAGCTTCACTCAAGCAGCTCAGGGAAGCAGCTGCAACTCCTTAGCTCAGCAGTAACGCAGCAAACGGAACGTGCCCCAGTCCAGCACCGCTTCTGCAACCTGCAAAGAGCAGCCAAGACAGCAACCGTGTGTTTTACTCAGCCCCCTGCACTGAACAGCCGCCCGCTGCATCCCCACCCAGAGCAGCTCCTCAACACGGTTTAACACTTGCAAACACTTTGGCTGCTGCATCAGAGCCCTTTCCTCCATGCAGCCCTGGGACAGTCCCAGTGCACCAGTGCCCCGAGCCAACCATGAAGCAGCAGCAAAGCAGCAA
>JAVCKT010033448.1:0-28073 GCA_032273925.1 Rhynchotus rufescens
TTCTTTTTTCTTTTTTCTTTTTTCTTTTTTCTTTTTTCTTTTTTCTTTTTTCTTTTTTCTTTTTTCTTTTCTCTTTTCTCTTTTCTCTTTTCTCTTTTCTCTTTTCTCTTTTCTCTTTTTTTCTTCTGTTTTCTTTTTTCTTTTTTTTTTTTTTTTATAATCTACACAGCCTGTGCAGGAGCAGAATGCTTGAGCAGCCTCCTAATTGGTGGTGCTGTCTCATGCCACTTTATTTCCTAGAGGATTCAGGATGTGACACTTCTATTTAATCCAAGTGTTCTGAGAATTTACAAGTGGCCTGCAGCAGCTGCAGCTAGCAAGCAGCGGGCTAGTGCTCAAGAGCTCAAAAGTTCCATTTTGGGCATGTAAATCCTACCCGTCACGCCCATCTATACCCAATTATCTGCTACCTGTTAGCATGCACAATTTAAGCTTTTTATTTATTTATTTTTTTACTTTCTTCCTATGATGAATGATGTCAAACCTTCCTACAAAATCAGAAAAGCTGTCCTGGCTTCCAGCGGTTTAGAATCTAACTGCTAAACATCTTGCATATGGTCCACAAGTAGAGCAACAATCCTGAAAAAACAATAGGCTTTTTTTCTCTTCCCTCCATAAAAAACCATCCTGGAGCCAGAAGGGTCCTTCTGCATGCTTGTTTGGAATATTTGCAGTGCTCTTTTACAACAGAAACATTATTTTGCTGATTAACATCTTGCATACAGTATTGTTTGAACATCATGCAAACCCTTCAGAGAAGGAAATTTTACTGCTTTTCCTCTGCATTTTGCTTGTTTAGCTCTAGCCCCGTGTGTTTACTTTAATGCAGGAGTTTGCCACTGAGAGTAATTCGAAATGCAGAGCTTGCCATTCTAACAGCTACGGGGCTACCTCAGTGAATGCCTGGCTGGGACACGTTTGAATGCTTTGCTCCATCTCGTATTGATAGTTAAAAAACCTTGAAAATGAGAGCACGAAGAGAGGGACATTTTGCTTCCCAATGAGAACAGGGATCTTAATTTGTAACCTTGTCAAGAGGATGAGAATAAGAATCAGATTCTCCCCTTCCAATTCACTAAGGTTCTGATATCTCTCCCTACCTGTTTTTCCACAAAACCACAAAAACAAGATTACAGAAGGATCTGGGGTTTAGTGTTTGCATGTTTGCTTTCAGACTTGGGCAGGTTGTGTTCATTTCTCCCAACACTTCTTCCTCAGCCAGTTTCACAGCTGAGCAAGAATTCACATAGTTAGGAAGAATTATCATGAACTCAAACCAGTCCTTTGTTCTTACACTGCAGGTCACTAGTCAGATTAATCCTTGGGAAAAATGACAGAAAATTATGAAAATAAAAATGTTTAATAAGATGCCTGCATTTTTGAGTGCAAACAGAGCCCAATTCCTCTGCCTGTGTTCTGGGCTAAATGTATTTTTTTTAACTTAATTTTTTAAGAGTTTTGTAATTGTGTTAGCTGTTTGTGCCTGACCCAAAACATCTAGCTTTTAGTGAGGTGCTTTTCCTAGGGTAAGGCAGCTGGGCAACCTTCCAAAGCGGGGAGAACCAGTGGTGCAGGATACGCTCATATGGGATCACCCTCATCTGTTAACAGTTGAAGAAAACCAAACAATCTTTTATTCCCTGACAATGAGAGCCAAGGCTTTGAGTCTCTTTGTCCACAGGTTATGGAATTGACTTCTCCTTATGGGAAAGCTTAGTCTGTGAGGTAGTGCTGTGGATAAGAGATACACAGAGAGATTTGATCGGATGGGGAGCTGCCGATGTGCTGAGCATCAGACTGTGGATTTTCCTTTGCAGACATAATTAGGGCACAAGAAAGGGGAGTTTTTAAGGAGCCTCTTTCCTCCTTGTGCAATGGTTAGCCTGAGGGATGCAGCTTCTGTTTGGATAATAGGGTAATGAAACATATGGTCTAGGAGATTTAGCTGAACAAGTAGGGATTTGGGGCTGCAGTGCCTGCTTGTAGTTTGAGTCTTCCATGGTTATTCAAGCACTGTAGAGGGCAAGGCCTAGTCATGTGTGACTGCAGATGGACCTAATTCACATCTCGGTGGGCCGTGCTCATTTGCTAACTGTGGTTTCTACAGTGTCCCCTGAAATGGGGGCATCTCTACAGCCTTCCTTTCCCCATGGAGGTTGGAGTTGCTCAGAAGTCACTTTACCCATCACCAAAAAAAACCCAACATCTGGATTAAGCAGCTGATGAATATTTAATATCTGTTCCTGCAGAACCACGATGAGGTGATAGAAACACAGCTCTCTGTCTCCCTCCGATGGCTAATTAATGTCAGTGCTTACTGCTGGGAATAACACCCTGGCTCCACTGCCACCATGGGCAAAACCTCCAGTGACTGGTCTTTCTGTTCCAGAATCAGCAATCTAAACTTCCAGATCCAGAGATCTGATGTTAATAACTTTGGAAAGCCTTGAACAAATGTGGTTTTATATGTACACAGTGCTTTAGGCTAGGGGCTTAGTTGCCTAAGCCAAGACGATGAGATAGAAGAACCCAGTTTCTCTCTTTCATGTGTAACAGTGGTGCATAAGGGCTCTCCTCTTCCTAAATTCATGTAGAAGAAACAAGTGGATGAATAAAACTGAGACATAGGAATTCCACATATTTTCTCTGCCAAACGAAAGAATGTGCAGAAGCTTTCTCACCTGTCACCGCTCCCTCCTGCAGCAGCCTTGGGCTTCACGGTGGCTTGGAGCTCTGCTGCCTGACCTTTGAATGTGTGTGATCTGAGAAGATCACAGCCTGCACAGATAGTGCCACCGGCAAAATAGAGGTTTGTTGTTGATCTCACTGTTCTCAACCAAAGGTGGACAGATCATGAACCAGTGCAGGTGGCAAGGTCCTATGTGAACAACTGGGCCTTGGGTGAGCAAGGAGCTGCTACTCTCTAGTTCTTTTTTCTGACTTACATTAACAGGCCACAGCTAAGCTCAGGGTCCTGTTACATGGACAGGAAACTACATTGAAATAAAATAATGCAGAAAAAGATATGTCCAGGAGATACATAAAAATATTGAAAGATGAGAAGCTTCACTGGTCTGAGTTTCTGTTGCCAACATTTACATGCCCATCCTTTCTCCACAGCCGAAGTGGCTTTGTGGAAGGGGAAGAGGAGTGGAGCAAGATCAGTTACGTCTCAGGGCCATGACTCAACTTGACCTTAACTTCATAGGAAGTCATTGTAACAGCTCCACTGCTGCATCTCTCCATTGAGATGGACAGGAGCAAATGTCATCATGAGCGTGTTCCAGCCAGCAAGCCAAGGCTGCTGTACAGGGTGTCAGCAGAGCTGAGAAAGGAAGGTGGGGAGCCTAAACATGGCAATGACCCTTTAGCTCTGGCAAAAGAGGCACCAGCGGGACTTGTACCTGTCATGTGTGACTAACTGCACAGTGGAAGGCTGGAACTGCATCACCTGCTGCAGGCTGCAAAGTTGCCCAGTGCAAAAGGAAGGAGTGATGAATTATCCATGTATCCTCCAGCAGGGCATTTAGTGGCAGTTCTTTTGGGGAAAAAAATCAAGGCAGAGTAATAAACACACCCTTTTCCCAACTCTTACAGGGAAAACCTCATTCTGCAGATGACAAGATGATAGAGCTCGTCCTATAAACTAAGCAGCATCCTTCCTTGTTCTTTTATATTAAATCTTAATTCACGAGGAAGAAATACTAGTTTGTTTCCTAAATAAATATGCACACGTGTATGTGCATGTAAGATGTACCAGTAAAACTCAGCTAGCTGCTTATCAATTATGATGTTTTTTCAAAGGATAACCTGTATTCATTGCACTGTGCTAGAGGAGAACAGAGTTGCAGAGCTATACAAGATAAGCACAGAGTAAAAAGCTAGCTCAGATTTCCTTGTACAGGTGTGATGTTAGGAACTTGTACTCCATTTAACAAATAGAGGCAGTTGAGGATGGATGTGATGTAACTGGTAGCAGAAGGTTCATGGAACAGAGAAGGTCAGCTGTTCCAAAACAGTGTTTGCTGGTTTATTGGCATTATCTGTGAATACCACCAAATTTAAAAGCATAGCCAGGAACAAAATCCAGGAATCTCTCCTCAGTAGGAAATCATCCTTGAAGGAAAAGATATTTAGAAATGTGATTAGAGAGTTGATATGCTTATTTTCTTCTAATTCATCTAAAATCAAGCTACTAGACAGAAACTTGCTATATTTCTTTTTCACTTGTGGGTGACAGGTCCATTGAGGCAGAATACGGTGCATGCTCAGAGAAAAATTGTAAATTGTCTCGCAGACCACATTAGCAGACAGGCCAGCAGTCCATGAAATGACCAGCATGCTAACTGCAGCTCGAGTTACAAATTCCCCTTTGTATTTCTATGGCCAGAATTAAAAGCCCCTTGCATAACTTGCACAATTGGAGAGACTTTCAAATACATTTCGAGACACAAATCCCAAAGTTTCTTCCTCCTGGAATCCTTCCGATATTCTGACTAGATCAGGCTAAATCCTAATGAAATGATGTAATCAATGGCAAGTGAATAGGACAAATTAAGCAGCCAAAACAAAAAGCTTGCTCTATGCTTGCGCAGGTGCAGTGAAAATTTGCAATTTTGGGGGCCACAGTTTGTAAAATATAGACTTGTCAAGAAATTTTTGAGCAACTTCCTTTAGAATAGGTTAACTTGGCAAAGATCTGTTCTTATAGCAAACAAATACTGTTACTGCATCATTGGCAAAGGATAATAAAGAGTTATGTTGACTGATTGATTTCTGTAGTGCTCTTGTCACTTAGATTTGTTTATTCCAAGAACCATGTTCCAAGCAAAACTTTCTTTAAAGTCTTGAAATTATCCACAACGTGGAATACTCATTGCACTAAGTGCACAGTATCACCATGCCCAGCGAGTTCTTGTTCTAACCCATAATTACAGGGTTACAAGTTACTACCAAAAACTGCCTGTTACCAGATGAGTTCTCAAGTCTTTGACTGCAAAGGCATCGCTATTTCTTATCCTCTGAAAGGAAATGAAATCCTTGGTGCTGTTTCTCTTCATCAGTGAGCAGCAGAACTGAATTAACGCTTTCAAGTAATTTTTTTCTATCAAATTACTTTAAGATAAAGGAAACGTCATTTCAGGAGCAAAGATCTCTCAATAACCCTTGTGCACAAAACCTGCTTGGAATGACACAGCTGCATTGCTGCAAGGACACTAAATCACTCATCAATTCATGACATACCCAAAAGAGGCTCCAGGAAAGCTATTGCAGCCACGTCTTGTGTTGCCCAGTACTTCAGTTCTTAATGGAGAGACTTTTGACTTTGTCTGTTGAAATCTGTATCTGTCCCAGTGCTGGCTAAGATCGCAGGCATCCTAAGGTAATGGGTAGTCTGTAAAGAGAAGTTACAGAAGACCTTATTTCCTTTGGAAATTTCAGATCAAAGGAATTTTAGAACTTGAAATAAAATGTGGAAATGTAACTGAAACATTCAATTTGTAGCATTTTAAGCCAAACAATCTGATCTTTTTTCCATTTGGTTCTTTTTATTTTTTTTCTTCTTCTTTTCTATGAGAATATAACCAACAAAAATGTGAGATCTGATCTATGTCAGAAAGGAGTATTTACTGTTTTCCTATTTTACATGGAAAACTTTTTTTTTTTTACCTTTGTAAATTCAAACTTGTGATATTCTGAACAAAATGCAAAATATTTTTTTTCATCATGATATTCAGGAGAGTTTGGACCTGGAATGGGCAACTGCGCCAGTGACAGATTTTTCTTTTTCATTAGACTTCAGCACAAAGAAGCTCTTTATTTATTTTTCTCTTTTAAACATATCCATGTTAGTTTTCTACAAGCCCAACGTCTGCAGCAGCAAGGAAGAGGAATATATTCTCTCATGTAGTCAGCCATCTGTATGGGGTGGAGAGAATGGCCGTTGTCCAGAGGACAAGCCTACACAGTATTTATTCTGAAATAAGAAGTTCCTCTCTTCCTCTGCGATATTAAAAAAATCCCTCAGTCCTACAGAAATGAATCCTTTCATCCATGGCATACATACCAGAAAAGGGCATTTCAGCACAATATTGAGCTGACTGGTCTGCTTGGGTCACCCTGACATTGGTGATTATTATATTCGCTTAGAGGAGCAACCCTTTGACTAGACCTAAGTTTTAGACAGGCAGTTAGGGGATATTTTCAGACAGGTAAAAGAAGCCAGGCTAAGGAGAGAAACAGAAGGCAAGGCTCTCTCTTAAAAAAATAAAACTTACTCTAGTAAATGCTGAGGGTAGCCCAAAAGGGAAGGTTACTGCGTGATGCTCTGCACACACAAAGATTCAGTTAAACTATTATCTCGTCCCCAAGTGATTTGGCAGAACAGTGCTCTTTTCTGTTTGTGGCAGCACTTTCCAAGAACAGCAGCAGCAGAGCACCACAGATCATAAAGCGCTTTGCAAACACTAAATCACGAAACATGCAAGCGCAGAGAGTCTTTTATTCCTGCTTTCTCCAAGTGCAAATTAGGGAGCCGGTGAGATTGTGTCTGATGTATCTGTAACTATTTAGTACAGCTCATTAAAGGCGGTCCAGAATCAAGTTAGACTCGTTGCTGCTGAATGATAGGACCCTAGCAGGAGAGCCCGGGGACGATGTCTTTTAGGCAGTAGCAACAGGGGACTGACTGGTGACTGGATTGCTCTGGGGCCAAGCAGCAGTGGTGCATTTCCCTGTGGCTGTGGCAGGCTGCTGGGCTGCACTACTGTGGTTCTGCCTAGATGGGATCAGGAGCATGCAGGAAAATACACTTGTTGACACAGTGTAAATAGTCTGTCTTCAAAACTGTTTGAAATCAAAATGACTATTACGGGGCGTTGACGGCAATATGATCTCTAGTCAGTCACAGAAGACAGGGCTATTTGGATAGGGAGAGCCAGAACTAAGGGGAGCACAGGACTTGGAAGGTAACTCTCCTAAGACAAGCAAGAAGACAAGAAGAGGTTGTCCTAGGGAAGTATTATCAAGCCCAAAGACTCACAGCTGCTCTGTGGCTAAGTCAGGAACAGGATGTTAATCTTCTGAGTTAAATTTCCATTCTGTACTCCCTAGATGATGCTTTTAGAGTCAAAACGAGGGCTATATCTGTCTCAAACACCTTAACTACGTTGAACTCCTTTTAAAATCCAGAAGATGGCAGAATTATGGTTCTTGTCCCTAAAACCTTATTTAAAACAGGAATACAAGTATTTATAGTCTGAGCGCTTAAATATTGGGCTAATATTCAGGTGTAGAGTATTGACACAACGTGGTTTTAAAAGTAGTTGGGATAGAAATTTTGAACATCCTCATTTCCTGATGGTTTAGTTTCATCTCAAAACTGGTTTCTGAAGTCACACTGTGACTTGTTAAAGTCATGTGGGCTTATTTAATGCCTGGTGAACTTCACAGTAGGTAAGTAGTAGACATCATACTTCAGAACCTGAAAAGAAACTCAGGAGATTTGTGGTATGTTAGTGCTATGTTATCTGATGTACTAAGAAGCCATACATATCATACATGTTTTTGCTTCAGTTTCTTACGTGAAAAAAAAAAGGATTTTGTTACTGATCTCCTTTATAAAGAGCTCAAGAACTGAAAATGATTATTAATACAAAAAAATACTCCTCTCTTTGGCAAAAAAAAAAAAAAAAAAAAAAAGTGGAGTTGGGTCTGTATGTATTGTTCAAACTAGCAATTTACATCTCATTATCTTCTAGAATATTAACTTTTATCATACCACATATTCTCCTTACACTGCTTCCTTTCATCCTTAGCTTGACTGTAATACAAAAACATAGGGAAATCTCTCTCCTGTTTAATTCAAGTTAATTACACAGTAGCGCAGGGATTTTGATAAATTGATACCTCATCCCTCTTTGGCCTTGAAGAATATGGAAGAAAGCAAGGTGAGATTTTCTCATTGACATATTGCTTTACAGATAAGGAAAGAAAAAAAAAATATTTCTTTTGCTTTTGTTATGTATGATCCTTTCAGGGCAAACCATTAACAGCTGCATTGCTGATATTTGGGCTTAAAGGATAATAGAGATTTTACTTCTGAAATGGACAATTCTTCAAATGAAACGTGACAGTACATTTTGGAGGGAAAGGACACAGGTTCTCATTCTGACTCCTCATGTAGTTTCACAGAGGCACAGTTCCTCCACAGGATGAAGCTTAGATGAAGTTTAGTTGTCATTCAGCGTTTTTTCTTTCCTGTGGGCACCTCCATCAGCTACAGATTTCGCTGTTCACTGGAGCAGCAAGGGAAGAAGTGGCCACCCTGGCCTGCTCCCTGAAGGGGCCTTCTGAGGCCAATAGCAGAAAATTTCAATATAGTTTTCAAACAGGGGAGCCTTGTACCTGACAGGGAGCTCTGCCAGATCCGGCTGAGAGCTGATGAGCTCCATCAAGCAAAGTGCTGAGCTCAAGACTGAGACTTGCAGGAGCAAACTTTAGCCTCACTGATAAGGTAGGTTTCATAAAAGCAAAAAGCTCTCAAAAGGCTGCTCTCCCAGGAAGGGCCAGATTGAACTGTTGGAAATCAGAATAGCTGATTTGGAATGGATTTAGGTCTTTAGCAAAATGCTCTGATGCTTCTTTGGAAGATGGTTTTTTAATCAACATTTTTCCTCTCTCCCCACTTTGCTTTTTTTCTAAACCATTCATTCCACTGAAGCAGTAGGATAATTTGCAGTGCTGCAAGCAGCACAGTTGACACAATACTAATACATCAAGACAGGTTTGGTGTTAGTGATCCTGCCTACTTGCAGTGTCTTTTCTCCCTCTTTCCTCACATTTTCATTTTTTCAAAGGTGGTGCATAGACATGTAAGAACGCAAGTGTGAAAGATGGTTGCATGGGTATGGAAAAGTTATTTAATAAATGTTTTTCTTTTCTTTTCCTGGAAAACATATGTTCTATGCTAAAGAAATTTCCAAATGCTCATTATTTTCCTACTTCTCTTCCAAGATTATCAGAGATGGAGAGAGCATTTTGTGAAAATGGACAATTGTCTGTTTTTCCTGTTGCTATTTCAGAAGCCTTAAAAAATAGATAGGGCTAAAGAGATTTTTTACACTAAATATGTGTGGTCTCTGTGCATATTTTTAGAGAAGTAGTGTGTCGGAAGTGTAAAGCCCGGTCATTTATTGCTTCAGATTAATTTGACACCAAGAATAACGTGCCTTGTAAATGACAGTAATGCTTCCAGGAGAGGCTGGAAGTCTTTACATGCCTTAATGAACTAAGCAGAGCCCTTCAGCTGCCTCCAGGAGAGCCGGTCACTATCACAGCTGGGTGAGCTGCAGCGGGGCCAGGGCCAGTCGTCACCGTCGCACCTTGTCACATGCAGAGGCTGGGGCTGCAGATCCCACGTGTGTCCGTCTGCCCGGCTTGTGCCTGACTCACTGCTGCAGTCAGGAGCCTCATCCCTAGGCTTCCAGTTTCCAGTTTGCAGACCCCTAAATATGTTCTAGCAAAGCAGCGATTCCAGCATAGCAAATTGAACTTGAATGGTTTTCTGGGTTATTTTTATTGGTCCCATATGAAGATGCAAAACAAATTTAATGGTAATAGACGAAACAAAAGGGTCCTCTGTCATGTATCCTCTTATTCCAGAGGCAACATTAGAGATTAAAAGAAATACACTGTTTGTCTTTGAAACAGACCACCAGAGCAGACTTGAGAAATCTCTTACATTCAGCTGCAATTTGGGATAATATCACTGCTGGGATAGCTCATTCCTTCACTGTTCAGCCACATAACAATCAGACTGGAATAGAAGATGCTGTTTTTATGGCCTCTGTACATACTGAGTGTGGACAAATCCCCCAGATCTGCCCAGAATTACATGTTCAATTGTAATTAGCAGTTGCCTGCTAAAAAGCTGCTCAGTTCATTTTCTTTCAATGCTTCAGCTTCAGCAAACTCATTTATGTGCTTGAATAAATTTAGTTTAAAAACAAGAACAATAACATTCTCCTGTACAAAGAAAGTCTTCTTTTTAATCTGTATGTTAAAAAGAAACCCAAAGTCAATTTTCAATATTTATTTTTATTGCATCAGTTATGTGCCACTTGGCATCACCCTCCCAGCAAATATCAGTGCTAATCAGGGCTAATGCCCAGGACTTCATGAGGGTTTGGGGGAAAAATTCATGGTATAGAAAGGACACAGGCATTGCAGAATGAATGTGCTCCAGATTTTTCATTGGTGCACACTAAGATTAACTTTATTTCTGACATCATAAGTTTTAAGTGAAGTGTTCAAGTGACATCAAGCAGAGTAACTCTGTTGAAGTCAATGACCTAGTATCGGTTCACTGGGGTGTATCTTAGTCTTCAGTGTCTTGCTGTTAATGCTAAAGCTGGATCTTCTCCAACGTGCGATCAAGAAGCACTATTCAAGATGCCTAGCTTGAACTTTTCCTCCATTTCCTCTAGCCTACTTTTTGCTCTCTTCTGAAGCTGTGAATATCATTTCTACCATGTACTTCCTTCTCACAAAGATATTTGCCTGTGATTCCATCCCCTCCTGAGATGTCTCTTCTACATCATAGACATTTACCCACCCCTTTTCCCACTTTGAATATCTTCTCCAACATACCTTGAGCCCTTATTGTTGCCTTTCATTGTACCCGTTTTCCTTTTCTAGAGTACAATTAAGTATGCTGCTCAGTGTAGTGCTCTTTTAGGAATGAACATATCTCTGTGATGTAGTAAGTGTTCATAAATCCCCTCTGCATTGATCACAGAAGTGTCAATGTCTCTATATCTTTCCTTTTATGCAGGAAAAAAAAGTAGTGGTTGTTTCTGCAACCCTTTTAGTAAGTATACATATGCAGCTAACTGTTTTCCTCTATTATTTGCATAATTTTGATTTAATTACTACTTTTATCTTTGCTGAGTATTTAATTTCCTGCATGTTATTATTGTTGTATTTCTTATTTATGGAATCTGATAGCAGGCAGTTTCTCCTCTATAATAAACCAGAATAGCTCCAGTGAAGCCAGTAGTTATGAATATATACATCAGGTGACTGTTCATCTTATCTGGCCTTCTGCTTAACATGAAAATGAGAGGTGGAAACAAAAAATGGTAATTTTGCAAAAGCAAACCTATGCATTCCTGAGTATGCACAGTTCTGTTACTGTTGCACAGCAGAGCACATAGATATCTTAATGCATGTCTTCATATTTCATGTGTTTTCTGAGTTTTTTTTTTATTATTATTATTTTTTCCCTGCTGAATTTCCTGACTATGTTGGGGCACCTGAAATTTTGATTTGGCTATTTGTCTTAAAAAGTTAAAAATTCACCTTTGGCCAAGTTGGGATCCCTGTTTTCAGCTTCAATAAAACAGGCAACCATAACATAACATAACATAACATAACATAACATAACATAACATAACATAACATAACATACTTTATACCTTATTCTTGTCAGACTTTTAACATGGAACATGCTTATCCTCTCCATAAAGATGCTCACTTTTATGATAGAGATATTAATGGAGTACATTTTCAGTTTAAAAGGATACTGGATAATCAGTCAGAAGACTCGAGCACACATCTGTTTTTCCGGTTGGCAATTGTCAAATCACTCTATGTGACCTTAGCTTTATCTTTCACCTGCTGTCACCTGAGTTTAGCCTCAAAGGTGGTCATGGTAGGAACTCTTGGAAGTGTGGCACCACAAATGAAAGTTTTCCTACGGTTTCATCTACAAAAAAACATCATAGTTTCTATTATGGCATTATCAAAAGATCCCAAGTGCATTAGACAATGACATGTGGAAATCATCATCCCAAATCTTATTTAATTGCCTTATAATGAAGTGAGCCTGACCTGTAGATCTTCCTGTAATAGTCATGACACCTCGCTGAGCTTTCTGTTTGATTTCTAAGTCCTGAATTATCAACACACCCATTCCTTCTGAAATACAACTGTCTAAAAGAGCTAAATGCAGATAGGAGGACAATTTAAAGTAATGAGCTAATCATAGTTAATTTTCTTGGTATTTACTGTAGTAACATTAATTTTGATGAACCCTCCATTATTAATGTGAATGTCACAAGTATTTCTGTAGCATTTCCACTTGGATTCTGCATTAATTAACTGGGCTGTTAATCTGAAGTGTTACTGGAGAAATATAATAGAATGTAACCCTCAGGAAAAAAAAAAAAAAAGATTTCTTGCTCAATAGAAGATATGAAATAATAATAAAAAAGCATAAAATGACCTTCTCCCATGGATTTCTGAGGCACTGTGACGTTTCAGTGCTTTAGACAGACTCATGGTCCCATAATGGATTCCATTTACTAGTCTGCAATGTGATGATACATGCCTGAATTACCATTTGAACTCATCCCTCTTTACATGTAATGAACATAAATTGCATTTATGCTTGCTTTATAGCCCACTTTAGTGCCATCATGGAAAAGAGCCTACGAATAAATGAGGACCTACCTACATTTCTTTTACAGGTTTCAAAACATGGCTCAACCTGAATTTTTCCTTAGGGTGTTTGCATTTTGCAAGAGTCTCCAAGAAAAAGGATGAGAAATCCATTTTTGAGCAGAAATACCTCAGGTTACTAGAACACAAGAGCTGGACACTTGGAGTCTCCTGACTTCTATACAGTGCCCCTAATCACCCTCTTTATGAATATTCTGTGTTGCAGGCAACAACCTGGGAGAGCTATAATAATTCACTGACTGAACCAGGTTTGTTATACTTTTCTTTTACGAACCGTTGCATGCCCTGCTAATATAGATTCTCCAAGGGAATTGAAATTCCAGGAAAAGTGCTCTTTTCCTGCTTTATTTTATTTTTTGAAACCTGGACTGAGTGCAGTAGAGATGAATTAGAAGCAAAACCGTGGATGATTGTTACAGAGTATTCTAATGGCCACTGTTCTGGCTCTGGTACTCTTTCCTCCCAGACTTAGATATTATTTATGTTCTCATGATATAATCTAAAATTTTCTCCTATTTCATCGCTCAAGGAGAACCCTTGCCAACCCCTCCTCAGGTGCCCTGTTGCTGGTCTTCGGATCTTCTTCCTTGTGCCCAGTTCTGCAGAGCAAAAGGCTACTTTTTGGTGTCTCTTTATAACCCCACAGGGCAGTTGTAAGTCTCTCAGCTGCACCCCTCCTTTGCTCCTTACTTTAGCAGCATGGGGACGAATTTTGTTTCTCACATGGGACTCTCTGCCCCCTCTCAAAGCTGCCCTTTGACAGAGTTGTTTGGTGCTAGTTCCTGACTAGCCCTCCTTATCTCCAGTCTCTGAAGCATTTCCCTTGAAGATAACAAACCCACGTCGTCTCTGCATGCAGACCTTGCCAGTCAAGCTTGTCTTAAGGAGGGCTGCTAAACGTATTACAGTATTATGAACAGGTAACAGATTGCAGGAAGAAAGACCCCTCTGTTAACCAAAAGAACTTAGTTATATCCTATAGAAACATTTTAAAATAAGGCAAATGTACATAGAGATCTCATTTCACATGTTCATTTAGGCCTCATAGCAAAATATATGGTATCAGTTCAGCAAGAAGATTGGAGTTTAGAAAATGAAATGTTAACGATTGCTCGTCTACCTCTCCTAGCACGTACCCTCTATGTGTAAAATAATAACACCTTTATGATGGAGGTGGATTTCTTGAGAGAAGCAAGAGCTGCCAGACACATTAATTATTAGGCAAAAGGTCTAATGTTTA
Organism: Rhynchotus rufescens; assembly: GCA_032273925.1. Lineage (NCBI taxonomy): Eukaryota > Metazoa > Chordata > Aves > Tinamiformes > Tinamidae > Rhynchotus > Rhynchotus rufescens. Next base: position 13,763 of record JAVCKT010033448.1, read on the forward strand.
TTCTCAATGGATAATAGACTGCATCACATGAACTGATGACTCCATTGCTGGAGAGGGCATTTTATTTTAAATAAAACAACTTTTCTAGTCACCATGGTCCTTCCTCATCAGTTTTCATGATCTTTAACAGAGTTGCACCTGGCAGCTGAGTACGTGGTTAAGCTGTGTATCTCCTGCAAAAGCACTAGCACTACATCAATTTACATCAGCCAAAAATCTGTCTCTTTTCCCTGGTTGTCCTTCAGCATTATATATAGCAGGCTCTGCAATGTCTCTAGCTCACAGATTTATTAGGAACCTTGTTTGGTGGACTCTCTTTTGCATAGAATTAAGTTGTTGGACACTGCTTTTTTATTAAAAGATGCACCTTTTGCACTGATTGATGTAGGAGACACTTTGATTGCAAAAGCCCTCAAACTAGGAGGCAATCTCCAAGAGCATACGGTCCTCATTCTCTAGGATAATAAATAACAATTTAAACCTTGCTTGTTAACACTTTTGGATTTCTCAATCACTGCATGGTATTGCTACTCTCAGTGAAGTATCTGACTGGGAAACTGAGAGGCAAAGCAATTAGGTGAAGAGCCTGGAGGATGTCAGGAGACTTCAGTGCTGGCATGAGAAACCAGGGACTGTCTGGAGACAACAACCAGCTACTTCAGTGGCAGCTCATTCTGTTAGTGTCTGACAACTGCAAAGGTTTTAATGAGTCCTTACAGGAGAGCAAGAGCCCCACACAGAACCCTCCTCTGACAGAGCCATCTTGTTAATTTAACAGCTGAGAATTGCCACCTTGATTAAGAATGAAAGGTGCATTTATTATACTCTGTGCATTCAGTTTTCTCATTTTGCTGAGCAGGCCGGAGTCTCGGTGGCAGAGCTATCACTACTAATGCCCCATTATCAGCTATGAGAAAATGCCCTTTTTATCAGTGTGTTGCTGCTCAGACATTGCACCTAGGGCTGAGGAGCAGACTGAACGCAGCGGAGCCCTTATTAATGATGGACTTCCCCAATTAATAAGCACTTTGTCTCTGCTCTTTGAAAGCCAAAGCAGCTGTATCTGGGGCTCCAGTTCCTCTTGCTCATACCTATATTTCTCCTTTTTATCATTTGCATTATGAGTCTCTGAATCACGGCTGCTTTATAAAATATTGGCATATACACTAATTAAAAAGGGTTTATCAGTTTGAGCTCATGATGACGGAAGCCTTTCTGCCTATACAAGAATTGAATACTGTATTTGAATAGATCATTAATGCTTCTGCTTTCTGTCTTTATGAGAGGAGACTGAAAACAGAGGGATTTGCTGAGCAGCTTTAAGGGAAAAGCTTAGCTGTTTTTACAGCTGTCTAAGGGTTTAAGTCCGGCTCTAGTTTACACCAATGGTAATAATTCCTAGTTTACATTGGCAAGTACGTAAACTCCAAGTTTGTGGAGTTTCTTCAGTGTAAACAGAAGAAAAAAAATTGGAACTTTTCTTCTTCTGGAGGTATAAAATTGGCACTGCTCTTCTGCATTCATGTGAATCAAGAGTTACCTTATTTCACTTGATTTTGATGTAAATCCAACCAGTATAACCTTCAAATTATGGGAAAATAACCTGATTTATAACCTGATTTTTTCAAGAAAAAAAAAAAAAAGGATCTTTGTGCTACTCTTGGCCTGCCACTGCGAGCCCACTGTACATTGCTACAGGTGAGATTCCAGCATTTTAAAACTGAAAAGAATGATGTCCATCTTGGGCAAAATATTCCAAGTAATGTATTCAAAAACATAAACATATACTTTTAAATAACTCCTCTCAGTGCTAATCATGGACTCTTGGTTGGATTGTTATCTCACAAAGATTATCCTTGAGGGCTTTTAGTGTCCACTGTGTCTTCTTTTTTTTTCCTTCCAAAGTACCGAAAAGATTCCCACAGAGTCAATTACATACAATATCTCTTAATAACATCCTCTTCCCCGCATATCGTTGTTTTCCATTATGTTTATTTCAAATAGTTAAATTAAAGAGAACAGGAGAGATAAATCCACATTATGGGATAAATCTGCATGAAAAATTATCACATATGCTTGAGAATGCCCAGAATTTTTATGGGAGGATTTAGAAAAGCAGTGCCCTGGGGAAGTCAGTGCTAGAGAAAGCTGTGAAATAAGAAGGGAGGCAGGATATGTAAACCTGGCTCTTTTTAAGTCAGCTTTTCCAGAGCAGACATCCTCTGCTACAGGGACAGTGGAGTCTCCAGGGCCCTCGTAATGCAAATTCCAAACTAACCACTCCCTAAAAAAAGCCCACCAAGGTGTAATATGTCATCATGGCTCAACTCTCCTCCTTCAAATGAACATATCAAATGGTTTGTTCTTTTCCTTCAACCTACTTACATTGCCTTGCCATTCAACTGCATTACCTTGGGTCCAGCAGATAAATATGATCTGGCATAAGTCAGCACATCTGTACACTTACAGATGTATAGCCCTACACTTACAGAAATGGGCTGCTTTTAGGGACTGTTCTCTTAACCTCGTAGCTTAAACTTTATCTGTGAACTATGAGACAACTGCCACATCTTTCACACCAGAAGTAGCTGCATTTTAGGAGTGAGTGAAATATTCCCCTCTGTGTAAGTACATAAAACATCTTCCACTTATTAAAAACAATATAGAAGGCAGTACTACCGCATACACACAAGATTGAGTGAGACCTGATACTGCCCTCTATAAAAATAATATCCTTTTTTGATTTTATATTTTCCAGAATATTCAGAAAGATAAAATCTGCAAGCCTAAATTTTATGGCTGTATTCTTGTCTACAAAATTTTACCTGTGGTTTGCTCCCACCTCCAATAAATCATAAAAAGCAGTAAGGTTTGTAATCATGTGTTGTATAGGACATCCTAAAAGTGTTACACAAAATAAACTTTTCGCTTGCTCCCTTCTCAGCAGGGGCTGCTGCCAGCAGCACTTTTGGGTTTTGCTGTAGGCAGCAAGGGAAATTGCTATTTTGCTGCTCCTAACTGCACCATCTGTTCCACCAGGCTACTTCTCTGCCTGAGCCTAGAGCTTCTTCTAGAGCAGCAGTCCCACTGGAGCTGTGGATGAACTAGAGTTTCTTGATTCCTGTGGCTTTGTGAATCAACAAGGCTGTTTTACCTCCGGATGACATACAGAGTGTGTCCCTCCTCTTCTCTTCCCCCGAAGATACCTCTTTTGCAAAAAGATTCCATTTATCCTATTTATATATATAGTAAAAGTCAAGTCATGTTGAGCCTCAGGAAATTTACATTTTTAAGATCCTTGTGAATTTACTGGATTTTACAAGATCAGCTTGAGCTTGCTTTTTTTTTTTTTTTTCTTTGAAGCCAATTATTTTTCACTTGCATTCCTTTTAAAATTTTCTTGCTAAAAGGCAAGAAGGCAATCTGCTTCTTTAAATACATGTGGACAGCACCTGCACCCCCAGGCCTGAATTCCTGAATAATATAGCTATGTAATTCCAATGATTTCTGTGGAGTAATTCATCATGTACATAGCACTCATCTCCAGTCAGCCTATTTGTATTACAAAATTTCTTCTTGTCCCGTCAGAGCCCCTCTTTCATTTGTTTCTTGTGCTCCATGCTTACTATTTACATAAGGCCAGGAATTTCCTATCATGATGACTGTGTGTAAGAAATCCTATTTTACTCAGTTCCCAAATTGCCTTAAAAAATTAATAAGTGGCAAAATAGTTCTAAAAAGATTTGCAATTCAGACAAACTCTTCTCTAGATATGCTCCTAAAGAAAGTCACAATAATTTTAAATTATTCTATTTGGATATTTCTGTATTGGAACATTCTTATTTTAAATGACTATCTCTTTGAAGTCATCATTTAAATGACTTTATCTCACTTTCTAGGAGTGTGCATAGTAATAAGTTACACAAAACACCCTCAAAGGTAGATTTTTTTCTCAGTTCTCTTTAGGGAATCTGTTCTTCTCTCCATACTGCTTGTGATAAAAACTTTGGGACTTCTTGGCTACTTAATCTTGTTTGGGTCTTTCTAAGCTAGTGCCAAGCACAGGAAGATTGCTGTGAGTGAGTGAGGACTACGGGAAGGTAAAAACGAAACTGAAAAGCTTTGCAGGGACCGGATCAGTGTTAATACAAGGCTGATGTAGCTTAAGAAAATCCTATGGTCTTTTCTTAACTTTCATGAAAGCTAAGCAATTCCTAACTAGGTCAGATATTTGGAGGTATTTGGAAAGAACCTGGCAATTCTTTTCTGTGCTTAAGCAGCTTCTGCAGTTGTACCTGAAACACCAGGTCTCTCTGCAGGCTGTGAAGGAAGCTAGAAGTGAAATTTCTCAAATATTTCCACTGACAAGATGAAAGCCCAACTAAAGCAGCCTTTCCCTTCCGTAATTCAATTAAGACATTCTCCTGAGGGGCTTTCTCTGAGCTTTGGAAGAAAAAAACTTAAGAGACTGAAAATTTGAGCCTTGCAGAGTTCCTTGATATTCATGAGTTACTGACAATGAATTAATATTAACCATGACTAAAAGCTTGAAGACGAACTTTAAAAGCTGGAAGTTTGCCCTGTTAATGCTTAATGATAATTTCCAAAATAACAGGTGGCTGTCTGACTTCTTCAGCTGTCTTGAAAGGTGATAAATTATGTTAGTACTTCTCCAGGAATGTTGAATTCCCATATTCCCCTCCAAAGACATGCCTTTTCCCGTTAACTGATATTTCATGGATGTCAGACATTTATAAAAGGTGTCATATTGCTGAGCAGCAGATAGCTGAGAATGACAAAAAATATTAACAGTGAAGGATGATGGCCCTAAACTAATAAAAGATCAAATAATAACAGAAATAATTGTGTACAAGATATCCTAATGAATATAACCAAAATGCTACCTTTCCACATTCAGTGAGCAGTTTTGCACACACAGTTTCTCCATGTTTACTTTTTTCTGCAAATGATTCTCCCCACTTCACCACCCTGCAATTGGGGTCCTGTTCCTCTGAGTCATTGCGTGCTTCTTCTTTATAGAAATAATGTACAGCCATTTGACCCAACCTCTAGGAATCATTACTTTTCTCGATCTCAAGTTCTTCAAACTTCTTCATTGAGACTGTGATTGAAAATTATGGGCTTCTCTGTACACACACTGTCTATATTAAATGATAAGAAAAGACATCAATTGAAAAATAAATCAATGAATGTCTTTAAGATACATTATACAGGGATTATACAAGTAAATAATTATTTAGGAGGAAAGAACAACAGCAACAACAACAAAATGTGTGATAATTGGTGATTTGTTGTGAGGAAAACACTGTCATTTTACAGTTCAGATAAAATCTGACTCCATTGATTCTGCCCATTTTGTACTTCATAGAAGCACTGGAGCTTGTTGGGATCAATAGTTTCAACTTAGATTTTACCAGTGAGAACTGTTATTCCGGGAAGCTCTTCATCAAAGGCAATTATGTTTGTCTTCAGAGCTCATGACCTATATAAAGAGAAGCATCTGAAGGAAAAGTAAAACCCTATGCCAAAACCAGCATGGTTTAAAAAACTCAGCCCAAGCATTAAGATGAAAAAAGGGTAGAGAACAGAGAAATATTCAGAGCCAGAAACCTCCTATTCTTAGCAGCTGTCAGGATAGATTATGCTATGATTGCCTCACTAATGGTCAAACAGCAGATAGGTTTTTTAATGACATGACTGTATCTTTTCTTCCAGGCTGTCATTAACAACAACAAGATTTCCAGGATCTTCATTAAAGAATCCTTTAGTGGGTAGATTGCAGTGACTATTAACCTGGGATACATTGGTTCTAATTAGGTCAATCTAGGGTTTTCTACAAGAAGGTAACAGATTTCATAATTTACTTGAGCATGTCCTCCAGTTCTCACCTAATACCAGCTGAGCACTTATCCACTTCTCTCTGGGTTTCTTTGGAAGAGGCTACTCTTTACTCTATATGTCCCAAGGCAATAGATTTATACCTGGAAAATCATGCAGAATTGTTCTTTCAGAACAGTCTTGCCTGCAGATGGCAAAAATTGGAAACTTTGTTCAAAAAAATTGTATTTCCTTTCTCACATAAACTGTCATTCTTACTGGATTCATAAAACTAAAAGTAATTAGAAGAGTTTTAAGATGTACAGAGGTTTTATTTTTATTTTTTAAGCAGAGTATGAGTTATTTTAACTAAGTAGAGTTCGCAAGTGCATTGATTGATATCTTCTCTACTTTTCTGGACAATGTCTCTGGCAATCCAAGAGACTAAAGTAAAAGGGGCTATTAGACCATCACAAATACATCACAATCAGGCAATTAAATGGGACTGTTCCTGGGCTGAGCCTAATAACCAGTGCTTGGTTTGGGTAACCTTGGACTGAAAGATATTGGAGTCTTCAGACACAGAATTTCCTGAACGTCTGGGTCTCTTTCGTATCCTTGGCTTGTTCAAGTGATTAGCAGCTTTCACCCTTCATAGTCTTTGTCTTGCTTCTCTTTCAGATACACCTGGCTTCAAACTTCCATCTCTTTACATCTCTTTAGATATTTTCTGGATATATTAAAAAGCTCTTTAGAACCTGGCGTTTTCTATAAAGGTACTTCCATAGTCAACCCATGACCCTTAAATTTGGGTGCACATTTAAAAGTTTTAGTGTTTAACTATTTGAGAGAAGCAGCCAGAGATTTCATAGACTCACATGACCTTGTGAGATAAGAGACCGTGGATAAGAGATGGTAGCAATACAGCTGAAAGCAGAACTAGTCCTGCTGAAAGCAGTTATCAGGTTTCTGCTTAGGTGCACTTCTCATAAGCTTTTGGCTGAAACATATGCACACTTTGTTGGAGTGTGAATGCACGGAGTACCCTGTCAGCAGTGTGTTGCATGGCACTTAATATGTTGTCGTAACTCATGAAAGGTAGTTCCTTGGGGACACAGAATTCAATGACAAGGAAACTTAAAAAGGAGTATTTCAGCTGTTAGTCAAGAATGGTGGTGGTTCCATGTAAGAACTTTTAACATTACATCCAGTATACCACACTGGGAGTTTCTACATATTTGTTTTAATTTATGTACAGACATAGTCCTCATTATAAACAGTTCTTCTTTACTACAATAAACCATAAAGGTTTTGAATCTTTATTTTCAAACTGTTTCTGGTTCAGTGAACTTTGCTCTGTTTTCAGATTTGTGTCCTTATGCCATTGGACAGATTGTTCTGCAAATGCAAGTAAAAAAAGAAAATCATAGAAAGCATTCACAGCACTTTTTTAAAAAAATGATCCTCATTAATCAAAGATGTAGCTCTTTGGAGGAGCTCAGTACAACCAGAAGAGGCAAGGCTTTTTGGTCTTTTTTATTTTTTTTTTTTTAAGACTGAACAATATTTTAATACCTTTAAGACGATAACGCTTGGATTTGTAAAACCATGAGTATTTTTTAGATACATAGATGCATCACCTTAAATTGCACACTTACTTTTCTATCCAGATTAGGCTTTTCTGTCTTAAAAATCTCTATGCTGTGTTATGTAATTGGTCAACTGTGTCTTTTTAATGGGCAAGATTTATTTTAATAATAGCTTCCTGGAGAAAAACAGCTTCAAACAAACACTAATGCAACAGCTGCTTCTAAGTTTCATCTGGATTGTGACACGAACGCCCCTGCACTGAGTGGCCGGGCATGAAGGAGCAGCTGCCTTCCCTAGTGAAACTGTTCAGGTCATCTACTGCTCACAAACACTTTTGTATATTTAGGATCACACCTTAGGAAAAATAAGGAGCAACAGCTTCCCTCTCTAACCTGGTTTGGGTGGCAGTAATGCCACTCCTGCCCCAAAGCAGAATGATGATATTCTGCTTTCTAAAGGCATTTAATAGCATGCACTGTCTGCTTGTTTTATAGTGATAGCATCACAGCATTTGGCCCTTCAGAAGTCTGCCTTAGAGCAGTGCACGCACTGGAGTATGTACTTTTGCAAATTGGTCATTTTAGATAAGAATTACTAAGCACGTTGGGTATCAGATGAGCTAATTATCTTAGGATAACTTTGACAAATTCCCCGTGGAGCAGTGCCCCCCGCCAGCTGTGTCGCAGCGGGGGCTGTGGGCCTGTGCTGGGGAGCATCAAGACCTTTTTACTTCTGGAGATGGGAAAGTGCTTTAAAGATGTTAATTAGCTGCAGATCACAACCACCCCTAGGATGCAACTAGATATTAACATCCCTATCCTAAACTCCGGCAAACTGAACCCCAGGGCCTTCATAACCTTGGTGCTGGTGAATCAACGGGCCTGAACTGTTGGAACCGCCTATTATTCCCACTGGAGATGAATGCTCATTTTATAAACTGAAGCACTGAAGATGCTTGATCTTCTCAACAAAGTGAAATCAGTATTAAATACATAACAGCTAAGAACTTAGTGAGAAATCAAGGCCCTATTAGTGCAGCAGCATGACTCAGATACATTACTGAAGAAGCCTGGTTCAATGAGCTGTCATGTATGGGCCAATTAAAAGCCTCTCGGGTAATGCAGTTTAGTTTGTATTAGTGACAGGCAGGAAAAGGATCCTCAGTTTACTGAGAATCGCAGTGGATATCTGATAATCCAGAAACATGCAGCAATGTAAACCTACATTTTGATTCCAAAGAACCAGATTTTGTAAAACCTTGTGGAAACAAAACGAGCTGACAGCATAACTAGGAATAGAAATGCAGCTTTTGTTTCTTATGATGGTGCTCTAATCGAAAGCGTGTACTGTCTGCGTGTACATGGAGGAGGAAAGCGAGGATTTGCATGGAAAGCTCTACCGTTTAAAGTGTCAGACATACTAAGTCACCTGGATAAAAGGCAGCAGGATTTTCCTTACTAATGTTTTGTTTCAGGTGAGTCCCAGAACACACAAAAATCTTTACATTAGGATATTTTCCCCATATTTTTACTGCTATTGTCTCTCTCTCTCTTCTTTTTCTTTTTTTTTTTTTTGTCATTTTAAGAGTGGGAAGTGTTTAAATATATTGAGTTTAGAGGATCTGCTGTCGTGGTGGTGCCTTTACACAGTCTCAACAGTTTTGCTACCTGTGTATGACCCACAAGGAAATGATAAGGCTGGAGTGGTCCACGGAGTAAATATGGCCTATGGAATAGACAGTTATTTAGACTTCATCAAAGCCAATATAGGCTGTTCCACTGCTGGAGCTCCAGTTGCTCTTTTTGGGTTAATAATCTATGCAGAGCTGACATCAGTAGTCTGTTCCTACTGTCATAACAGTACGGTTCTCACAGAATCACAGAATGTTTAAGGTTGGAAGGGACCTCTAATCCCCTGCTCAAGCAGGGATACCCAGAGCACGGGGCACAGGGGTTTGCAACTTCCTCAACTTTCTTTAAAGAGTAATATATAGGAAATCCCCGTTATTTTCTCAGCACAGCTGGTATTTTCAAATATTAACTGTAAAACTTCAGAAAAGGACTCCTGGTTTATATGGTTAGCAAGGTATTTTCATTTTCAGTATTTCACATTAGGCTTTTCCTTGAATTATCCTGTGGCAGTGGTTTATTTTCTCCTGATCTAAGCTGGAGTGTGAATGAAGAATGTGATTCCATTCAGAAACAACTTCTTGGCACCCGGGTAGGTAGAGGGTGTGAAGGATCTGAGCAGAGCAAGGTGCTAAAGGATGAATATAGTGTTTTTCTTGTCCTGCCAGGAGATTCACAATAAGACCCACGGCAGCTCTGCCTCAAGTCAGAGTGATACTCAACATTTTCTGAAGCCAAACAACACTGCACTAATCCTTTGTACTTACTCATTTTCCAGGGGGCTAAAGGGGAATTTTAAATGGCTAAACATGTTTGTTCAGCGATTAAAAGGATAGCCATCCATTTAAGTACACAATGTGTTTACAGTGACAATGCTTCTGAAACAGAGTGATTTCTGCATTTGTTTTCTGCATGAGCAAAGTCTTTCTCGCTTAAAAAGAAACTACTCAGAAAAACAAAAACAAAACACAACCAACCAAAATAGAAACAAAAAATATTAAGTGAAGAGTAAACATCTCTCAGCAAGCAGTCACAGAGATTTTGGGGGAGAATCTAGTGATCTTGGGGAAAAAAATCAATCATTCCAATTTAGTTTCAACATGCACCACTTTTATTGTGTATTGATTTCCACCTTCACAATCAGCTACACACCAGAAAGTGAGATAGGATGGTGACCCACGTCTCTGCTTTACCGGTATCAGCTTTTACAAAAATCCATACTGTGACACAAAACTGAAATAAAAATTATGAAAAGAAGTTTGTCAAATTAAGTTGCAAGGCTTTAAAATTAAGGAAGAAAAGATTTGATATTTTCTTTCTCAGAAAATATTTCACTTGAAGAACTATGAGTTATCTTTGTGTTAAATACAAGAGCAGCTAAACAGTAAGTAAGTAGTAAAATAGTAGTTAAGTACAATATTATGTTTCTTGTTGAGGGGATGGACTGTTTCCACCTGACTTAAACATACCAGAAAAGTTTTCCAGCACCAGATGGGGCCAAACTAAAGGATTTTACAGGAACATCAATAAGCTCAGTAGTTCATGACTTAGCCATTATAGACAAAGAGGAGGCATAAAAAGATAAATTTACGGTAGTCAAAGCCTGTACACCAGCTGATCAGTGCATTTTAAGGGCAGGAAAAGTTGTCTAAGTTTGTAGTTTAACCCAATTTTGAATTCAGGCTGGGAGAGTTTGCACTGACAGGCCAGTCAAGTGTTCTCTCACCAAAGGTCTTTCATTGCTTGAAACTATGTTTCATAACTAAGTACTAGCTTGTAGTAAGTAAACTCTTTTCCCAGCAAATAAGTTTGGATGCAAATCCAGGCTTTAGCCCAAAAGTCAAGGCTGCTCTGAACCTGGATCCTGAATTTGTCCTTCTAACAGTTTCAAGAGATGTTACTTCCCAAGTTTTAGACTTAGTTTAATCAAAACAAAGTTCTGCTCTCCTAACCCAGGCAGAAAAGAATAGACTGCAGTTTATTTTAAGGGTACAATGAGAAGCCATTGGCCCAAGAGAAATATGTTCTGCAGAGCAGAGAGGTCTGATAGAGGGCTCAAAAGCTGCAGACTGCAAAGGCAGTGAAGCTTTTACCTCTCGGGAAAAAGAAAAAAATGCCTGTTGCACAGTGGATTCAGTTTTTAAAAGATCAAGTTGCATTAAAAGAAAATATGAGATATTTCACATACACTTGAAAGAAAAAAACCCCTCCATAGTCAATATTTTGTCACCAGAGATAATGTGGAAAGAGAAGCAATTAAAAATCCACCAATAAAAATGCGACTCAGCAAAGAAGCTTAGGGAAGGTGGTGGCCAGCAATGCATGTGGAGGGACTGAAGGGCATTCTTTGAAAGCCAGTCTGACTGCTATTGAGTTGCATCTTGAGCTGAGAAGACAGAGCTAACATGTGTTAATGGGAATTGTGCAGGGAGCCAGTAGTTACACTGAAGAAGTAAAATTTGCTTCTGATGCCTGTAGCGAAGGACAACAGCTCTGATTTTAGTGGCATTATAGCAATAACATGAATCAATTCAAAAATTTTGCTTTGTTTTCGGCTGCCAATCAGTCCCCTTCAGTTACAGTTCACAGATGTGAAACTCAGCCAGATACTCTTTGCATTACTTTTAATTAATTAATTAATTGATTGATTAATTTTACACCAAATTTGCTCATGCAGTGACTTATGGATTGGTCTGGTTGAGCAGGAGAGGGATGAGTCAGCTAGCTCAGGTTCCTCCAGGTCACAATTTGCATTAATGTATTTAAGGATGGGATAAGCTTTGGTGAATTTGCAGTTCAATGTGGATATCTGTTCTGTCTGTTGTAAGTATCAGCTCCATCTGATGCAAGTCACTGTCAGCTCCATTAACTCTGCTGGATCCCTGAATTGAAGTGTCAACTTTCTCTTTTTTTCTCTTTGTCAGTTTTATAATGTTACTTTTTAAAATCAGAGCATTCAGGACCAAGATCTGAACAGGTCAGCAGAAACTAAACCAGTCTTTATGTATTCCTAAGGAAATTAAACTTAGACATTCTTATGCCCTCTGTGCATATAAATGTGTTCCATTTTCATTTGTCTTTCAGTTTTCCCTGGCTTAGCTATAAGTTAGATTTGAACAGTGATTATCAGTATAAATCCACATGGAAGATGAAACCTAAACTGCTCTTAAGTTTATCAACTCATTTCTTATTTCAAAAACTCTTTTTATTTTTCTAGCCTACCTCCTGTAAGAAGTTCAAAAGACAAGACTCAAGCTGCCTCTCCTTAAAGTACATGCAACTCCAAGAATGTTGTAAGAAGAACTGAAAAGGACCTCAGGTTCACTTATTCCATTCCCCTATCCACAGGTAAGATTTAGGGTTTGATTGTTAAACTAATTAATTTAAATCTCACTTGCTTCAATTAGAAAAGAAGTGAGATTTTGCTGTGATAAACTTTTGTTTATTCAAGTAGACTTCTAGGGGAAAATGCTGCTGCATCTAATCATTCCATCATCATCTTCACCAATTAGACTGTGAGGACTCTCTGTGCTTTGTGATAAATGAATGATCTCAAACAGCACATGTGAATGAACTGAAAGATATTTCATATTATACAGTAATTTCTAGATTTCTAAAGGGAATAAAAACATTGACACGATTATACCAATCTAACCTGTTTTGTTAGTGACATGAACAGATGTGAAATTTGCAGAAGTTGCATAAAACACAGTATACAGATTTTATGGCTGATAGGCTTTTTTCCCCCTGTAGCTCTGAATCCGTTTGAGTTTGTTAGAGCATAAACACCCAATCTATTGTCAGGGTGAAAATGAGGAATGAAGGGTAGAAGGAATACTTTCAAACATGAAAAAAATGAAATGAAGCTGACCAAAACAATAAAAGTCTGAGGTAAACTTCAAACTTTCTGTCCCATCAAGCGTATAAGACACATTTGCCCCAGGCCTCTTTAATTTGTGAGACTGACACATGTGTTGCTAAAGATCTTGGAAGGATTGCAGCCTGGGGTAAAATTTTTCACTAGGATGAACAATCACTGAGCAATTCCCTTTAAAGTTTGCCAGTCTGGAAGATTTTCTTTCAACTGTGTGTACAGGGATCTCTAACTTACCTGTGATTGTCTCTAACTCTACTCTTTCCAATTCTCCTTTTAGCATCTGGGTTTCTCTGATTTGAATTGCAGCCTAATTCTGCAAGATTTTGGCAAGCAATACCCATTTCTTTTACTGCTTAATGGGCTTCTGTGATCTTCAATGTATTGCAGAAGCCTGTCCAAGTCAAAGAAAATTACATTTGCTATATTTGCTTTACTGGAAATTTTAGAGGCTTTCACACGACCTTAAGATTGGTTCATGTAGGAGCTCATCCTTATCCTCTTAGCTTGAAATCCACTGGTCAGGTTCATGGCTCTGGAAACCCCATTGAACATCTGGGCAGGAAACTGTCTCGATCACTTTAAAAGACTGACTTCCCGGAGAAGAATCACCACATGAGCAGCTTTGGAGCCATGTGATAATTAGAACATGTGTGATAGCAGATGACCATAGTTAATCCACAATACTGACATAGAGGTACCAGCAACACCCTCTGTAGACTTTGGATCAGTTTGTCCTGAAATTCTCTTTGGAAACTGAACAAAACCTGCGTGTAGATAAGTGGATGTGTGGTATAACAATAAAGTGAGAGCAAATAAGCCAGTTAGGTGATTTCTTTGATTACTTACCTGAAAAAGTCCTTTCCCAAAGAAAGCATTTTTACTCAAAATAAAGAAATGCTAGTTGGACAAATGAGGTTGTAAATACCCTCATATGGCTTTTTTTTTTTTTTAAAAAAAAGTTAAATATTCAGAACAGGATAGTGAGATTTAAATAAAAGGAAAATCACACAAAACTCAAATATAGAGTGGCTTTGCACCTTACACACATGGACATGTAGTTTATGAACAGTCAATGGGACTAAGCTCCTGTTTAAAACGAGTACAAGTGTTAGAGTGTTGATAAAAAGCTCTCTTACACAATTTATTACATTCCATTGTTAGTCTTTAATATTTTTCTGATTCTGTAAAAGAATCAGCTTCCATTTTTCCAGGGAAGCTTGTAACAGGGCAATTATATAGCATACCGGAGTGCATCCTCTGGCACTATAGCGTGAGCTAATTGCAATATTCTGAGCTAGATTATTAGCTACCTTTTCCTACCCAAAATTGCAGTACTCCTCCACTTAAAAAAAAAAAAAAAAAAAAAAAAAAAAAAAAA
>JAVCKT010033449.1:789-51466 GCA_032273925.1 Rhynchotus rufescens
TGGCAAAGGACCATGGAGCAAAGGGAAACGTAGAAAACCAGGTGTTACTCTGGCTGTGCTGGAGGCCCTAACTCTTAAAAAAAAAAAAAAAAAAGGAAAGTGTTCAGATCTAGGCCCAAACAGAATAGCTTTTTGCTCAGCACCTCTACAAAGAGCAGCCAGAACTGCATTGGAGTTCAATACTCACATTGTGCCCCTGCAGGAATATCCATCGGTGAAAACAGCACACATGCACGCACTCCGGCTGCCCCTCTTCTCTCTTACCGAATAATCAATGCAGCATTAGATAAAAATAGTCCCCATCTTTCAGGAGCAGAGGGGCTGCATTTCTTGGCTTTGTTGAGCATCCGGCATTCCTGCCAAGCTGTCAGTCAGCAGATGAGCCCTTCTTGTGCTTCCCTTCTTGTGCCGCTGGCCCAGGGGCAGAGCCCAGAGTGACCGGTTCCTAGGGACAGTTTCTGCCCCACAGCTTGCCCGGTCCCCACTGTTCCTGTTTCCACACACCCCTTGCAGCACATTTTCCAGACATATGTTGGACATACATTGTGGATGCAATCCAAGATTTACAGTGCAAAAAGGGGCATTGTCTGCCTGCTCTGCTGGTAGCACCTGGATCTCGTCACTCCAGTTAGCTCCAGGTAGCCATGGAAAACTGTAGGGACCTTAAACTCTGAGGAATGAGGCAAGAAGAGACTGTAAGACAGAAGCTAATGAGGAAGAGGTAATAGACTCTAATGCAGGTGGGGAAACTTCAGTCCATGTTTCCCACACTGGCCTGCTGATCCCTGTCCTAACTCTCCAGCCCAGCAAGACCTTGTGAGTTGCTTTATTCCCATGAATCAAGGGAAAATAATTAGGACATGGGGTTTCTCAGAGCATGATACTCAGAGACAGGCATCTCCCTTTTCCCCTCTGCTTTCCACAGGAAAAGCAGTGTTCAGACACCAAGAGTGGTTTTATAGGCAGGAGAAATATATTAAAAAAAAAAAAAAAAAAAAAAAAAAAAAAAAGCAAGGAAATATCAGTTGTGGGGTTGTGTGCAGTAAAGCACATTGTTGCCCACCATGCCCTTCTGCCAAACAACCACTCCATGATCAGATGCTGCACAACAGCCTGTATAGTGGCCAGGAGATACTAACAGAAGAACATCCCCTCTTATTTGCACTGACACACACGGGGCAGAGCTGTCCAGCCTCACCATCATGGAACTGTCTTTCTCTCTCCTGGCTGTTGGCTCCATTTTGGCTGCTTTCTGAAAGAAGCCTCTCTGACTGCAGGGACACCTTGGTTACGTCCAGTTTCAGACAGACACACTGGGATTGGTTCATTGCACACATGACCATCATGCTTCCAGACCCTTCTGCTTCTGTTTGCAGGCACACTGGTCAAGATGTTTGTCAACAGGGTGGCAAACACTGCATTAAGATGAAGGACATGGAAGATTGCGCATATTCATGGGTCTCTTCTAAGTATGCTGAAGCCACTCTTAATTGCTGTTTGGGTTGATCTCAACCTTCTCTTCCAAAGACATTCACTCAACTTCTCTGCCTTGTGCTCTGCATTTTGAGTGCCATTAAGTCAACGTGTGTTTGGTGCCTGCCCAGAGATTATTCTCTACTACTGTAGCAATTTTTCCTACATTCTACCACAGGAAACAGTAAGACCTTAGACACAACATCCATTCTCCTCTGGAAAATCAGATCATCCATACAGATGAAGACCAAGATCTTGAAGACACTTAACTTTCTTTTTTTTCACTTTATTTTGTTGGGATTTTGGCTCCTAAATCATTTGGATGCATAAGGCCCAAGTGACCTGGCCAGAAAACACTCTGAGGCTACCTCAGTCTGGCATCTCCCCGAAGAAGCAAAGTCCATTTATAATGCAACCACATTAGTTTTGGCAGGAAGCTTGAATGGTGACCATTTCAAGGAAGCTCCATTAATTACTGTTCCCATTGCATTATGAAAGATCAAATGCTGCGGATCAGTTTTAATTGGCTATTGATTTCTTATGTTATTACCTACAGTTGTGCTGAGATGCCGTCAGACGTACTGGATGCTTTTGATTATTCTTGCTGGCAGCTGGGATTAAAACCAGTGGGCCCACACTTCCTGATCTGTAATGGATTGCCATGGCGTGCCAACAAAAATCGTTGGCAGGATGAATGGTCCTGCTTTGCTTGTCTCTTGTGCTATTGAGCTGCAGTGCAGTTACTGTTGTGAAGGCAAATACCTCAGGGAGTGGCTGCCAAGGAAAGCTTCGAAGAACACGAGGATTTAGTGCTTACAAAAGTGAGCAACTGACAGCACCAAGGCAGGGGTGAGTCAGAGTACGAGGAGTGGATGGGCACGGGCAAATCAACAGCTACCACCACGCAGTGATGCAAGGAAAGGCAGATCAGGTTGTTGCTTGCATGGCTGGGGATAACCCCCCCAGCATGCCAATCATGGATGCCCATGTGTGAGCACACGCTGGACTGCCCACACAAACCACAACAGCTACAGCCCTGCATGCAGAGCCTGCTAATTGCCCTCCTGAGATGCAGCTCCACCTCAGAGTATAGCTGGCGCTTTCCTTAGCCTACACTGTGACACGCTCTCATTAGCTGGCAGAGTTCCTCCTTGTTTAACAGGAGATTGTTTCCTATCCTCCTGACCCCAAATGACACTTTAATCTACAAACACTGACTTTCCCTAATTGCACCTTGACGGAGAAACAGGCAAACCCCTCCTTCCCCCTCCAAGGACTGCTATTTAATTAACAGGCAGGTATCTCTCAGGATTTGCAGCCCAGCTTTAAGCTGCCAGTCTCTCTACTCAGTACCTCAGGTCTGTGATGACTCACTCCACTTATTCTTACATATTGATACCTGTATTTTTGCTAATCCCCCTGTAGGCCAGCTTCCTGGATTTACCTCTCATGGTCCCATGGGGAAAGTGTTTATTCCAATGAACTGTCCACATCTCCCTTTTCATTCACTTCCTAGTTACTGAGCTCAAATATTTATGTTGTAGATACCTTCATAGCAGAGCAATACCTATGCTGGCTCTGTCACCAGAATCTAGTTTAAGCCAGCTCAAATATCTGCAGTATAGACATGCCTATGGATAGCACACATGAAATAGCACACTATAGGAGACTTCCACAATTCCCAAGCAATCCTTTCCAGGGCTTCCTGCCTTCCTGTTCTACATGTGAGAGCAATGGGGAGACGAGTGTTGAAAACCCAGCTTGCATATCTTGTTCAGAGGTGTATGGCTTCTGACATCGGAGGGTGTCAGAAGCTCATGATGGTGAGCAGATTCATTTGAATTTGATTTGGTTTTGTTTTGATAGTGGATGAAGGGGTAGCAAATGGTTATCTCTTATAGTTGTCTTTGCTAAGTACGTTGGGATCTACAGAAATCCAAAGAAAACTAGTTTGTTACTGAATGTTATAGTTTCAGAGTCAACTCTAAGACCTAAGACCTCAGAATTTTAATGCACGGATCAATACTCTCTGAGTCAGCAACCCTGTTTTGAGAGCTTATTTTGGAGATCTCAGACTTTCTCAGATCACATGCAGCTCAAGCAAAGATCAGGAGCACCAAATGGTCCGCGCAAATCCCACATTTTCATATGCACCTGAGGGAACTGTATGTGCAAGTGAGCACTTGTGCTCCCACCTTTGGCTCCACATTGGGAAGAGCAGAGTTGCCATGGCATTACCTAAATTGTGGCAAATTGCTACCTAAATCCTTTGATGAGTGGCAGGGACTTGGCAGAGAGGGGATCACACAGAGCAACTGAGGGGCTACATTTCCCTTTTTTGCAGCATCTCTGGTGTCTTCTCCAGCTTTGAAACTCTAATGTGTCAGAATGTGCCTGGCTGAGCACCTCTAGTGACAGGGTGTGCAAACCTGCCTCATGGACAAATGTCACTAGCTCTTCAATGAGAAATCCAGGAACAACCAAAGTTGGAGCTAGCAGGGACTGCAAAGGAGCTGTACCTTCACACACTTGCATTTTAGTAAATACCTCGCTTTTCAAACATCTACCCCTCTGCCAGGGAAAACAAAGTGCAGGGGGGAGAAACAATTGGAATTCACATAATTAATGTAGGACCTACAGCACAATATTCTGCATAAGGCTGGCAAGCTTGTTATCAAACAAGGGACCAGTGCATGTTACATTAGCTGACAACCAGAAGTGTAGCAGAACTGAATGGATTTACTGCTCTTTCCCCATCACTGAGCATTGCTTCATTCCTAAATCTTTCCCATCCACCCACCGGCTGGAAAACAAAAGGGGAAAAGGGGCTGGAGAGTGCAGGAGAAACCAAAATGCACAGACTGTGCCCTGGTATTTCAAGAGCTGTTGTCACTGCAATTATCCATGAGAGGTTTTATCCTGAAGTTGCAGAAGTGGAACTAAAGCCTGGGGAGGGATAACAACAGGCTTTGGGCCATGCTAACAGTTGGGAGCAGAACTCTGAATCTCCAGAGCCGGCTTTGCCTGGCTGTGATCAAAGACATTGCAGGAGGCTGCAAAGTTTGGGAGAAGCATAAACAGACGGAAAATAACTGTTCCATAGTGAGGAATTCACTGTGAGTCTTCTCTGGAGCTGGAATTGCTGTATCCACTGCAGTCAAGGAAACCTATAATTAATAAGGAATTAAACCCAGTTATTGAGTTCCCTTTGATCCACCCCATCTGCTGACCTGACCTGATCTCTCTGCAGGACAAATCAGCCTTTTGACCCTCTGAAATCAGCAGGGCTGTGGAGATGTCACTCAGAAGAAAGACCTGCCTGTATCAACAGCCAGGGAGTCACAGTTCTCCATAAGGATGTAATTTGTCTCTCTGTTCAACCTGTGCAGAAGAGGAAGAGGAGGAGGAGACAGGTAGGAGAGAGAACAACCCATCTCAGCCTAGCACTGCTTAGAGCTGCCCTTCCTCTCCGCTGCAGAGGAGTGAGCAATAGCAACCAATATGTATTGTGGCTGCATTGCAGAGGGCTATTGATAGGAGAAGGTTTTGCATGGGGAAGGGGCAGAGGGCTGGCTTCGTGCATCTACTGATGTTTCTAGTGAAATGTATACAATGCCTCTGGTAGTCCCCCAAAAAATCACCTTTCCTGGCTGAACCTGCCTAGGCTCTCTGGCATTACAAGCAAATGTGCTGCATGTGACAAGTGGAGCCATCTCTGTTGGACACTGCTCTGAGGTGTTGAGCAAGTGAAGCCATGTATGGACATGCCAACTCATTCTATCTGGACCCCATCTGACTTCCTTTTTAGTATATGGCCCACTGGGACTTCCCAGCTGTGCGGGGAAATCTGTAAGAGAAATGGCTGCCTTAAGCCATGACCGAGACATATCTGATAAGGGGATGGCCACTTGTTCTTTGGTTGTTTCCAGTTTAGGGCACTAAGCTTAAGGATGGGGAGCATCAGTAGGATTCAGAAGAGATTTCTTGCCTCCAGAGCAGTTTGAGAGGATAAACAGATGCCAGATTAAAAAAAAAAAAGAAAAAGAAAAAAAATAACCTGAAATCCAAATGATCCAAATGTGTCTGCCTGGTTCCCCTTCAGTTCACGCTGGCATGTTTTGCTCTCCACCAACGGCGTGGGAGGATTTAGCTCTATTGACAGATGAGCTCATCAGTTCCCCTCAGCTCTTGAAGCTTTATCAAAGCCAGCTAATCGTGTTACGGACATCCGCCCCGGCCAAGGCGCCCCGCTGCCATCATCAGCCAACAAGGTGGCACACACATGCACACTGCACCAACATAGGCTTCATTTGGTTTTCAGTTCCAATCCCACTGACAAGAGGATGTCAACACTGGCTATATTTACCAATACAGATGATGCTCTCTCACCTGCCTTTGACATTCCTCATTCCTGGAGACATGTGACAGCTCTACCAGCACCTCATGGAGAAGCAGGGTGACCTCTGAGGGCCAAGCTCATGTCTGGTTACCAGCACAGAATTGGTGACACTGGGAAGGATTGGTCTGGGTTTTGACAGGCCCAAGTCCAATCCAAGCTGGATCCTGAAGCCAACCGCCATTTTAATCCAGACACTGAGGTGTATTGTTCAGATCTGTCTCCTTATGACTGGATTTGTTTTACTTCCGTACCCTCATTTCACCAACTACTGGTTTGTGATATAGACTGTACTGCTTTTCCTGAAGGTAGAACTGGGAGCTGTGCTCTTTTCCTCAGGAGTTCTTCTATATACAAATACTAATCTGACAAGTCAAGAGAAATGGCCTGTCCCACTGAGTTTCTGGGATTTATACCGTCTGCATTTACACCAGTGATGGAGGAAACCTGTCACAAGTAACTCTATGGGACTCTCTTTGCTTCCTGGTAGTTTCACTCGGATCAATGTTACCTGGTGGCTTGTGCTTGGCTGGACAATGCTCAGGAGCACATTTGGAGATGGCTGATGTTTACCAGACTGTTCTAGGCTACACTTCAGTGGCCTAGTTTGCTGGGTGCCATCAGGGATCACCAGCTATATCCCACCTTCTGGCAACTGGGGTCAGAGCCTCAGGTCCTGGGGAGACAGTGCTGCACCCAGACTGGCTGCGGGCAGAGATTTCGCCCACACCCTGACCTCCTCCCACAGCTGCCTGGCTCAGAGCTGCTCAGTGCAGAGGTTTCTGTCCCTCTGACAACGGCCCTGGGCTGGGCCATGACTTGGGTTACTTGGGATTTGCAGCTCCAGGAGGGGCAGCTACCCCTGCCAGGCAGAGACACTGGTCTGGGAAGCAAAGCATCTGGGCCCAAACCAGGCCCTGCTGTACTTAAATATGGGGCACTCCTTAAGCTACCTATTTCAGAAGGGAAAGGAGTGTCATTCCCAATGTCAATGGTCTCAGTCCATGGCCTCACACTTCCCAACCCTTTGTCCTCCCAGACCTCTTCTCTCTCCAAAAAGAAATTGATTTCCCTGGTTTTACTCTCAGTGTGATTGTGCAGTTGCTGCAAGTCCCTCTGCCAGCCTGACCAAGGAGATACCTCGGGGCTACAGAGATGAGCAGAGAGCACTGTAAAAAAGATGCCACAAGAGCACAGAGGAAGAAAAGCCAGGGGTTCGATCCGAGCAGAGCTGTACAGGCCGGCTCTCCACACGCCATTTCCCGCTCCTTTCTGGACATGAGCGGGCAGGTGACATCCGCCGTGCCAGGAGATGCATTCACCCACCTATACAGACAATGTCCATGAAGCCATACATTCCATAGCAGATCTGGAAGAGCAGGTCCTGGCGCTGCCATTTGGCCGAAGGACTGAAGGTCGACCAGATGAGCCACGAGATACTGGCGATGAGGAAGAGGGAACCCAGGATGGCCGCTGCTATCTGAACCTTCTCAATGACTGTCAGAGAGATGGCTTGCCACTGCAAAGGGAGGCAGGGGGACAGCAGAAGGGACAAGTGGAAGGGAGGAGGGAAAAAAAAAAAAGAGAGATTAGTTACGTGGTTGATTGTTTTATATCATGGTAACCAGAGAGCACCAGCAAGGACTGGGAAAAAAAAATAGCATCCCCACATCAGTGGGTCTGTGATGGCCATCACAAGCCAGGATATCAATTGTTACCTGTAATGGAGGCCAGGCAGCATCCTGGGGCCACAGCATCCCACTGCTGTGAGGGGAAAGGCCTAAAGAGCTGAGCTGTCCTTTAGAGGTCTCCCGTGTAAATCGAAAGCTGGCTTCTGTGCCATTTTTTTTGTGAGATCTGACGGAATCACAACACTAGGTAGGATCTCATTGAGGCAATGCACACTCCATAAAACATGTTACAAACAGCATGAGTTACTATGGTCAGGACTCTTTGCCTTTAGGGTGATGATACATTCAGGCTTTGTTCCAAGGTAAACAGCAATACTTCTTCCTCAGAAGAAGAAAAAAATACAAATAACTCCTCCAAATCCATTAATCCATTCATTATGTCAAATATCTCTGTATAACCTACAGTACAAATATCCTGAGTCTGGACTCCTCATAATAAGCCCTACCTATTTGTATTTACACTGCTAAGAGAATGGTCCTGTAAAATAAAAAGCTGAAATTGCTTTCTCTAAAAGGGGACATGGTCCATGGCTGCTCTTGCAAATCACAAATCAAATGCCTCAACAGACTGGGGAGAGATAGTCCCTTCTGGCACTGAGGTATGTAGGCCACATTTAGCTGTGAGTCACATGCCCTTGAAATCTCAGTGGGATGGGCAGAAGTATAAATCAAGGTGGAATTAGCCTCTTGCAGGTAGAGAGGATTGAAAGGAACTGAAAAGCTTTAGCCTGGATTCAAGCCCTTGTTCAGAGTCTCTGTGAAGTGGTAACTCTGGAGAGCCCTGAGCACCCTGCCCAGCTGTCAAACACACCCTGAGACAGCAGGGTCCCCTGCGCCATCCCCTCAGACAGCAAGAAGGGAGTTCAGCTGCTGGGCCCCTCTTTAATGGTTGGTGCTTCAGGAGAGCCCAGGTCAGCCAGGAACTACCAATATTTTGGGGCTGTGGGCATGACCTCGAGTCCTGCTTGAAGGGCAAAAAGGATAACAGGAGGCCCCATGGTGCTGGGGCAAGCACCATGACATTGCCACAAGTCTGGAGACCAAAACCCCTAGCTGGATGCACCCCTTGCAAAGGGTTGTCTTTGGAAAGGAACAGATGAGGGGGTCAGTGGGATGCTGATGTGTGCAGTTGCATTTGGAGGGAGTTTGCTTGGCTTAGCTCAGTGGTGAGCTGAAGTGTCCACCCCTGCCAGCTCTGGTTCTTGGCTTATGTCCTGCAAGGGCATGCAGCCTTCAAGTCAGTTATCAGGGATGTGTGGTATCAGTGAGGTGGGTGGTACCAGCTTCTCTCTCAGTTGGCCACAAAATAATATAGCCTGAGCAGACGCACAGACTGCATCCTGCTGAGCCAGGCCTGAGCTCTGGTAACTGCAGTCTCCATCCTGCCATGCACTGCAATGGCTGGGCCAGCCAAATACAAACACAGAACACTGAGGACATACAGGAATCAGGACAAACAGGCCATTCCTGCTCTGCCCAAAGACCCAACCTGCTCCACACCTTCACCAAAGGCAATCACAGCAGTGGCCCCTGCATGCCATGAAGAACATGAGGTAGTGGACAGTCCTCTTTCAAGGGTTGGGAGCTTGGTGGTACATTCACAAGCACTACCGAGGCCAGATGCTGGAGCCCCAAAGAAATGCACAGCCACACAACTCCTCTCAAGTCATGAGACAGAGCAAAGGCTGCTCCAGGGCCAAGAGACTGAGGCAATGGGTCTCCTAGCATCTGTTTCTCTCATGGTAGGATTACAAAGAGGGAACAGTAGCTATACAGTCTTCCCACCAGCTCTTTCCAGCTTCATCCTCACAAGACTGTAAGCAGACACAGGGCAAATCAGCTTCTGGTATCAGCTCAGAGATCCTCCTCTGAGGAGGGATTGGGTATGTGGGTCAGTTTATACTTTCATGCTTGAAGCTTTCTCCAGACCTTGCCTCCCTTTCCACCAGCTCTGGCAAATGTTGAAGAAGCAGGAATGTTTTCAGTACCTAGTGCTACATGCTAAGGGTTTACTGCTAGTCACTCCTGCTGATCCATGCGCGGCTCTGCCAGCCAAATCATTCTGCATCATTTCTCTCTCGAGAAGAGGTAATGGACTGGCCACTCACCGTCTGTCTGGCAAACTGCAAGGCCTGTGGCAGCAACAGGTCCTTCCGAGGTAGTAATTAAAGACAGAAAAAGAAGCAGCAGCAGCTGATTTCCGCAATTAACAGCCATGCACAACTAGTGTCACTGTTTTTCCCGAGACAGGGAATTGAGTATATTAAAGTTGTTATACAATCAAAGAGGACATGGCTTAGGGCAGAGGGAAGTTACACTTCTGAGTGCAAACTTCAAACCTGGCTCTTTTAGCTGGGAGCAGAGAGGCTGAAACACAGGCAGGACGTCAGCAGCCTGATGCTGCTCTGTGGGTAGCAGCTACCAGGTAGTTCCCTCTGGTGACAATGAACAGACCTGAGTCCTTCAGCCATGCGGGGCAGGAGGAGACTCTCCCCCAGCATCTGGCACTGCGTGACTGTGGCACACGCAGCAGCACGCCTGACCATTCAGGAGGTGACACTGGGGTGTGATTACCCGCTGGCAAGGAGGTAAATGGGTCAGAGCTGAACATTGATTGCGCAAAGTATCCGCTTGCAAAAGAATTTAATGTTTTTTTGGGAAAAAAAAAAGTTTCATCTTTCAGGATTTGAGAACTCCAGTTTCAATTTAGCATCATGCCTCATCTGAACCACCAATAATCACCAAGAATGGCAGATATTTTTTTTTCATCTCTTATTTCCATTTTGTTGCACATCCTAGCGTAAGTGGTTTGGCCAGAAAGAAAAACAGGGGCCACGCAGAGGGCAAAGCAAGTTGCACCAGTTAAAGCACAGACAGAAGTGTGTTCTGATGACATCATCAGAAGAGGAATCTGATGATGAATTTTAGCTGCAGGAAGTGGGCCTGGTGCCTCCCTGTGCTGGCAATCTCAAAGGCTGATCTCTATTGGAGTACTTAGCCTTTCAGATCTCATAATAGCCCTTAGAAATCACCCACTCTCCTAATCCATCTCTATGATCTTTAAGGCCATCAGACCAGGGATTTGGTGGGTGATCCTACTGTCCTCAGGTCACTGTGACGGCTGCAAGAAGAAAGCAACACCGCAGCCTTCTTTTACCAGCACTTTTGAAACCTCTCAAAGCCCTTTGCTTGAATGCCTGGTTAGAAATACAGCCCCCTCCCTCCAAATCTCCAACTCAAACATTCATGTTCTAGCAAGGTCACAGTGTCAGCAGTCCCACCTTGCAGGGGAGAGACCTCAAAATGAGCCCTTCTCTTCTCAACTTATAATGACTGCCAAGGCCCAGGTAACTGCTGAGTTGTATTACAAGTTCACCTTTGACAAGTGGCAGCTCTCCCAAGTTGTCAGTCAAGAGAATAACTTCTAGACAGGTAGAAAGCTCTGTAGATGCTCTGCCACGGCTGAATAGGGCAGAACTAAGGAACTGGTGATACCAAAAAGCATTAAAGGCTCCTATGACCCCATAGGAGCAGCTTTGTGAACTCTGTGCTTCAGAGCACTGAAGCAGCTCTCTGCAATGGCTGGCCAGCCACGCTGGGAAAAAGACTCTTTTCCTCTAGATCACTCTGAAAAAAATGTCATTTTTCACTGAGGGCAGCCTGGCTCTTCTCTGCTACCATGCCCCTTGCTTGACTGCTTTGGCACAATACCCAGCTGTGAGCATGTAAAACACTAATCTCTCTTGGACTGTTTTTCCCCCCATTTTCCCCATTTTCCCCAAAGTGCAAACCTCTGTGACCCAAATGCCTCAGAATGCGTTTGCTAAGAGCCCAGGTCTGACATTTGCAGTGATCTCAGCCAGGGGTCAAGCTGGGACCTCTGCCTGCTGGTCATGCCATACATTTTCTTTCGCACTATTTTGTAATTTACATTTTAAACTTGGAACAAGGCAGTTTCTCTCTTTGCTTCAGTGCTTCTGCTCAAAGACTTGTGACTAAAAATCCCTGTTGGAGATGTAACACTAATTAATAATGTCATTATTATAATATTTAGGGCACGATCTGTATTTCCCTTTGTCTGGCACCTACAATCTCCAAATATTCAAAAGCACCAACATGATCAGATCCAAGGCACCTATTTGCCTGCAGAAGAAATCTATGTCTTACTGCAGCAACTTGCTAAGAAGACTTGCTTGCTAGAAAAGCCTTCCTACACTCCTGAGAGCTCCCCCATCCCTGCCTCAGGCAGTTCAGTTTATTTTTATTGCTGTATCTGACACGTCCCCTTAGTATGTATCATTAACATCCTGAGCTGTGCTAGTCAGCAATTTCATTTTCAGGGCCACAATTACAAGCAGGCAGCAGTTTTTTTTCCTGGAAGGATGAAATGGACCATGCTCAGCACTACTTAGGTCTGGCTTAGGTCCCCTTGCTGCTGCCCCAGGACTCTGGGAATCTTCTCCAATCACCTTTTGGAGGATGGCTTTTCTTTCTAAAAATTCACCAAGCAAATTTATCCTACAGATACAATAGCTCCCTTGTTGTGCATTTACAGATCATGTGGCTTATGCAGATACCGCGAAGGCAGCAGCGAGGAAGAAGGGTCCGTTCCCAAAGCACCAGGGCTACATAATGAAACAAGTGCAGTGATGAAACCTCCTCTCCCCCATGTGCCACAGCATCTAATAAAACTCAGACTATGGTATCTGTGTCCTAGAAAGCCCCTGTTACAAGGCCCATCCTATGATATCTCTGTTGCTATGACTGCTCACACTGCTTGCAGGCTGGAGCTGAAGCAGGAGACAACCAAGGCTCATATAGGAGATCCAGTAAACTGGGACAACTAGGAGGCCCCAGTGAACTTGGCTCTGGCCTTTTTGTTGGGGAGTTCAGGCTGAAGTTCAGGCACGCTGGTGCATTTCTTGTGGATATTGGAGAGCTGGGAAAGAGGCTACAACAAAATAAAAGCCATCAATCAGCTCTTAACAGACCATCTCCAATGTCAGACTAGAGCTAGAGGAGAATGGTAACAGATCCCAGTCCCGGGCCTGAGGATCTTTGGAGCTGAAACAACCCATGAGACAAAAAGAGTCAGAGACAGCAAGTGTAACCAGAGCAGAAATTCCCCAGACTTTAGACAGTTTTAGGCCTGGAAAGGCTGGTTCAGACTCTTGTTTTTGCTGAAATCAAAGGATCTGATTCCGCTCTTGGCAATGTGGATATGGCTCAGCAGTGGTTACTAAGGAGGAGGATAGGGAGATGCCCCACACAGTCCTGTCATGGTAGATAAACTCCCCACTATGTATCAGGTCCAAAGTGCCTGTAGTGCTACCAGATGCTCCCAAAACCTTGTGTCTTCAATATTTAAAAACTTTTTAAAGTCATAGTTTTTGAACAAATACTGCAGTAAAGAGAAGGATTTCAAGTCCCTCTTGTCCACTACTCTTTTGTTTGAGACTGGCAGACTAGGCAGTGGAACATGGATGTAGGGAAAAAGACTCTGTAACCTCTGGTTTGTCACAGCCTGTGGGATATTTTTGTTCATTTGCTGACTGACTGCTGCTTGGCAGGATGCTTTCGATGTTCTCTGACAACCTTAATCCCCCCATCTCAGCAGGTCCGCAATGTTGTTGCTTTAAGACCTCTGCTATTAAACCCCAGCAGTCCAGGGCTGGGGGTTAATTTATAGAGATTCGGTCTGTTCTGTCAGAATACCAGGCCAGAGGCCTCTCTCTGCTATGAGACATCACAACAGCCCAGAGGCTGGAAGGAATCTGTCTTAATTATGTATGAGCTGTGTTCCCCCAGCTCTAACTTCTCTGCCCACGCCATGAGTCTCCACACACATCTGGCCCATGCCGTTCTCCTAAACACTCAAAAAAAAAAAAATGTGCAGCACACTCAAAATTTGCAGAGAAATGTGCAAATCCTGAGGAAGAGGTGGGCATTGGGTGTGCTGAAGTGCTCTCTGGTCTCTGTGAAAGGTAGGGATCATTCCCTACCATTTACTTACAGACATGCTGGCTTGCGAGGTGGAGCCTGTTATCCTTATTCCGGGTGAGGAATGAACAAAAGGGAGGCCTCTTCCAGCCACACGCTATCACAAGAGCAATACTTGGTTCTTATGCAGAGCACCAAAGTACTGCAGCACCCCATTCCTTTCCCCGTGTTAGAGGATGGGGAGAACTACAGGAATGAGGGAAATGGTGCTGGGTTAGCCGAGGCCTTAGACCCTTGTCCTCTTGGAAAGTCCAGGCCTTGCACCCTAGCAGCTGCCTGGAGGATTTTCCTGCTGGTGCTTGTGTAGTACCTGCTTCCCAGAAGGGATTTATGCTCATATTACACAAGCGCCCAGGCATGCAGTTGTAACTCCACACACTGCATTTATCCTAGAGCAAGTAGCTTTTCACTCCAATTGCACCTTGCCAAATCGCCACAGAATTTCTCTGAGAAATGCTGTGAAACCTAGGCCAGAAACATGAAGCCCTCAGAACTCAAGGTTTGTGTGGTCCTCTGGAAATCTGTCTGTCAGAGCTACACTCTGTAACTCAGTTACTTCTGCCAGTCAGCTTTTACATTTGTGGCAGAGACCAATCGATTAGGCCACATTTAAAGAGAGGAGCCTAAAGAGAACAACTATTTGTGCAAGTATTTGAAATGTGCACACGGGAAAGGGGGCTTGTCTGTGAACAGCTCTAGCAAATTTTGGCCAAGTGAGGAGCAGGGTAGAATTCAATGACCCCTTTCCCTGAGCCATATAAAGGTGTGGAGCACCTGGAGGTCATCTAATATATGTGGTGCTAGTTACAGTCACACTCTCCAATCTGCACCCACAAGCACTTGACACCACTTGGCTTCACACCCTTCATCTTAGGCATGTGAAGCATTAGGGCACTCAGGGACACAACCAGTGCTACTTTGTCCAAGTCTCCCCTCTTGTTTTTCAATCTGGTGTGAGTTACTAGAGCCAAGAAAGCAAGACACCGAGGTCTGGGGCTTGGGATGAAACTGCTAATTTCTTTACTCCACAGCTCATGGGAAATTGAATGAGAAGCTTCAGGGGAAGAAGCCTTTTTTCTTACCCCTCATCTCCAGTCCCCCCCAGAATTCCATATGACATCCCCACTAACTTTGCTACATCACTTTAGTATGGAGATCTAGAGAGAGGTGCCTGTTGTGTTTAGGCCCCTTAGGAGTGAAACAAAAGGCAAACAGAGGGTCTCCTTACCTCCAAAGGCCTCCTTACCTCCAAGGCCCTAATGGTACTCAGTAAAAGCATGCAGCAATTAACCCAAATTCAAGTGTTGGCCCAGCAATAAATCAATAGCTATTAAGGATAAATTATCCAATTTTTAACAGTCTCACATTTTTTCCCATTCCAAATCTTGACTTTTAGCTGCTAGCCTGCATGCAGCTTTTGAACCCAGTGCTTTTGAACTCAGAAAAGAACATCTTCTGATGCCTTTTATGTAAAGATGTGTGTTACCAGTTTGTGCACACCAGCAAATCATCACTGAGAATTAGGCTCATAGAGACCAGAGCACTAGTTCCCATGCTCTTACTGCTATGTCAGGATGTTTTTGCTTGTGGGTGAGCAATAAAGCAAAGAGGCTTATAGGATCAGAGGAGAAGATGGAAGAGTCTTCCATTCACCTCCTCCATCCCTCATGTCAACACAGAAGAATCCCAGGAGAAGGAGATTGGGGTTTGTGGCATAGCTCTAGGCACGTGGGCTTGCAAGATGCTGCTTCACCATAGACTTTTTGAGTGTCCTGTAGGGAACTGCTGAATTCCTTTGAATTCTTGTCCCACATCTGCCCCTGGAGAGACACATCTGTAATCTTCAGTGGATGAATGCATCTAAAAGGCTGTAAGGTGTTACAATACTACTATAGCCACATAGCTTCCTTATGCAGGAAGAAAATAAATGCAGACGTTGTCAAAGGAGAAGAGGAGCAGGTTCCCAAGGCATTTCCCTGCTTGCCTCCAAGCACAACACAGTGCCTCTCTGGACCAGCCCCTGACAACCCTTTCTGGAGGGCTCAGATGAAAAGATCGCTGTGCACAGGGAAGGAAAAACCACGCAGGTGAAATTCAGTCGCTCTCAGAAACAAAAATAGAAACAGGAATAAATAGACTTTGAAATGTCTCTAGTACCTTTACCTGCAGAGGGTTCTTTGTGCTTATGGCAATGACGTGATACTTGTAGTAGCACAGCTCACAGCTCCAGCAGCCCCTCTCGCTAATCCATTTGATCAGACATGGCTGGTGCGTGCATTTCACCGATCCATCGCATCGACACGGGCTCAACAACTCCCCCTGAAACAGAGAGACAGCGTCAGTGAGGCTCCCTCCGCCCACAGCACCCGGGCACGGCACCGCACGGCTGGGCAACCACATGCAGACGCTGGTGCTGGCCTAAGGGCTCCCATATCTGCTCGTCTGCTGTGTGTTTCCTTTGACCTGGCTTAGGCAATAGTGCTGTGTCCCTGTAGTAATTCCTGAATAGAGTTTGATGGAGATGTGGAGGTCTCAAAAATGCCTCTCTTTTTCAGAAAGAGATGGGTGGGTACATGAGAAACACACAATATCACTACTGAAGAAATGTGAATACAGCTCCTATTAGACCAGCAAAATCCACCCAAGTTTGCAAGAGAGACACAGCTCTGACAGAAACTGGACACTATTTTTTCACTTATGGCTATCTGTAGCTATTTTTTTTCCAAATAAAGAAAGGGTTCCTGGTGGGGAAAGGTGCTAGGCAGGCTCTGCTGGAACCTGGTGTCCTACTCAGCCCAGGGCAGCTTTCTTGAACTGAACCGGGCACCATGGAGGAGACACTATGACCTTACATCTTCCAGTGCAACGGAGTCTTGCCAAACGTGGTGGTGCCATTCCTTCTCTGGGAGACAAACTGACCCCAGTGTGATGCAGAACCTCCCAGAAATTGCCAGGTGATTAACGTTTGCAGTGCTAGGCACAGGTCTCTCCTCCTGAGTGCACCTGGATCAGGAGGAGTGAACCTCACCACGGGTATCAAGCGTGCGCTTTAGATTCAAGTCTTTATGTACCCATAGCATAGCAGGGGAAAGGTCCTCAAATTTCACCCCCAATCCACTTCCCCCAAGACTGCCCATGTCAAAAATGACTCTATACACAGATATACTGGGGGTCAGGCTATCTCCACCACAAAAGCAAGCAAGATGAAAAACAATCTTTGTCCTGCTCTGCTGCACATGAACACATTTCTGAGTAGTGACCAAACCACTCCACTGCTTCGACTGCTCCCTTGTTTCTGGTATAGCTTTAAACAGACTATTGAGGAAACCACGACCAGGTTCTACTACCTTGTTCCTCACAGGTCTAAATTCACTTCTGTACATACCAGCTCAGGAGCTCATTCTACAATCAAGTGACCATCACTTATGATGACCATTTGCCATTACTTATTTAGGAAAGAACAGAGCCGTTGCATTTTACTTCCCACCTCTTAAAGTTTAAAAGCCATAATATGGACCCCAACTGGATTTTTAGCTGAATCCAGAGTTTTAAAGCTTTAAAGATAGAATGGGAGTGTCTGGAAAAGGGTGGCATTATAATTTCAGTGCTGCGTAGAGGATCAGCCTCAATCAACCCTTTGTTCTCCCCACTGTTACCATTGATGGTGCACCAGGAAAACAGAGTCTGGGCACTGAGGTTGCAGGACACAGCAAAAGATGCCCAACCTGGGTTGTCTTGCATTAGATGAACAGTCTCCACTACTGGTAAACCTGGGGAAAAAACACTTTAGATTTCAGGGATCCATGCTAGGTCTGAAGACCCAATGAAGAGAGAGTCACTCAGGACAAGAATGACACCTCTTTATATGAAATCAAACGCAAAGAAAAAAAAAAGTTAATAATTTTATTTGCTTCAGCTAGGTGACCTGAAAATGTCATTTTTTTTCCTAAAATTTCAGCAAAACTGTAAATAACTGTTTACGTTACAAAGCCAAACTCCATTCTACCTGTCGCTGATTTTCATTACACACTGGCAGGGATGTGAAGGGAGGGGAATGGAGCAAACAGGGCTTTAAGATCTGTGGATTTATTTTTCATCTGGAAAGCTGCGACAGGACAAGACAGGTCTATCAGGAGAAGGAAAATGGGAAAAGATTGGATAGGAGGAAGGCGTGTGGGAGAGAGGAGGGCTGATGTTTGACGTGCAAACTATCTGTGCAAGGTGTAGTTGGAGGAGCAGGAATTCTGCCGTGTGCGTTTGTGCCCCTTGCACAAGTGCCATAGGAAACCTATGTGAGCACATACTGCCAGCCACGAGGCAACAGGAGAGGAAGGGGATGAAAGGTGTAACCGTAGCCTGCAGAGCAGCAGGGAAGAGAGTGGCCATGGGCTCTTTGGCTCTGTAATAAATGGATCAACAAAATCAGAGCTCTTTTCTTCAGAGGCAGAAGGTGTCCGTATGTTTCTCACACCGCTGTGGGGACCCAGTCCCCATTTCCCAAGCAGGAGTCTGTAACACAGATTGTCCTGCTGTCTCCTGCAACAACTCAGGACTGAACCGTGGGCATCGGAAGGCCCCAATTTCTCAGTATTTTGCAAATCCAGCAAAAACATGATTTATCACCATTTTCTCCAGCCGTGTGAAATATTTTATCTTTGCATGTGGTGCACAGCTATTTTTGCATACTGTGAAGCCCAATTCTGTACACAGCAGGCATTCATAAAAAGTGCCAAATGTACACACGTACACATGCACTTATGTACCACAAGAAAAATAAACACCAAGGATATATTAAAGGAATAAATTCTTAGTACAGCAAAGAAGAAAATCTCATTGCTGACTATACAGTGAGCTGAGGAACAGACTGTCAGCTGTGATTAACGCATGAAGGATTCACTTTACAGACACACACAAAAGCACGACTAAAAGGAGACACAACTCACAGCAACTAGAGGTGGAAATTACAACCCCAATGTCCATTTCTTTTGGCTTGGAGAAGATGGTCTGCACAACGTATCCCCCCGTGCTTCAAGTATCACTGTTCCCACCACTTCCCTTTGGAACTGTTCTCCAAAGGTCCTTTGAAGGGAAGAAATAATTCCCAACACTTATTTTTGCAATCTTATTTCACTTGATTACATCCTGTCATTCAGATCAGCCTAAACATTTCTAAGTATTTCTGTTTCCCCACAGCAACTAGTGGGGAAATGGTCCCCAGCTGCTGCTTCCAATAATCCTCAGCTTGCTTTCTAATGTCTTGTTCCTCTTAAACAACCAAGAAGATGTTGGACTCAGAGGCATCTCCTTCATGTTTTGTTATCCAGGTCCAAATTGGGGTTGGTATGAAGAGTGGTAAAACCAAAGTTAACAGAAGAATAATCAGGGTCCTGAATTCAGCTCTCACCCTGCAAACAAATGGATAAAATATTGTTTTGTGGCTCAGATGCTCAGAAAGGCCATGTGGGCTCCATCACCGGCGGAATATTGTCCCTGCTGATGTTTAGCCCAGCCCGCACTCCTGCCTAGCCCTTGTGTGGGATCTCCTGGGATCTCCCTCCATTGCCTCAATGAACTGGCTGAGCAGAACCATCCCGATTTAGGGGTTCCTATGGCTTTGCCAGGAGTCAGCGCATGGGCCTAATGCTGCCAACTGCTTGAAATTAACTGGAAAAATGCTCCAAATGCTGCCTTTCTGGATAGCTGCAGGGAAACGGATGAGATTGCTGGAGATGAACTGGGAGTCCGTGTTTGTTCCAGCTCTGTCCTCTCTTCATGAAACCCCGATCTGTGTCCATTGCAATACGTCAAAGTGGGTAATGATTATCTGGGCCCTGCTATTTTAAGCCTTCTGGGAGGGGTTCTGAGAAAGGATGGAAAAAAATTATTGCTAATGTGAGCTTCTGATGCCTGGTGTATCCAGGGAGAAAAGAGCTACATCGGGACCAGCATACTGATGTCGGTGTCTCACCCGGCCATTTTATTTGCTATTTAACAGGCTCATCTGTGGTGCTGGGACTCCATCCACACATTGCTACAGAAGCTGAAATTGCTCACCCACGAGCAGGCAGTTATGGGAGATGTTTCCCAGGCCTGTTCTTTTAACTACAAATCAACAATAACAGATTTTTCCCTTTTCTGTACCCTTTCAGACGGAGGACTGTCTCACCTGGTTTAACCTCCATCCTCCCTCAAACTTGGGCTGATAGAGACAGATGAAAAACAAGCAGAGGACTGAGCATGAGCCAAACTTCCTTTGGGTGTGCAGGTGCAAGCCCACCTGGTCTCCTTCTGAGCACACCAGGCCTGGAGATGGCAGGGCTATTTGCCCAAGCCATGGACTTCCAGGCTCTCCCAGCTCCAGGGCACCCACTGCAGAGCTCTTTGACCTCCCATACCTGCTTCAGTGATCTCTCCTTGCACCAGCTCAGCTCTAAAAAGCCAACATCATACTGCTGCCACTATTAAAATGAGCATTTTGAGAAGCAGTGCAAATTGTACAGCAAATAGTGATGGCTGGTGGTGATCACAACACTTGCAAATTTTTCTTAACTGTGTGTTTCCTTGCTCAGGTACAAAAAGGATCATCAGTTGCCAGCATCAGCAACAGGATCAGTGCTGTGGGACAGACCCGGGCAGTGCAAACAAGGTAAATCAGTTGTCCATACCACATGGGCTACAGCCTCCCCCTCGATTTGAACACGCAGCTTCTACTGATCACAGAGTAGCTGCACACATGGCTCTGACTGCTAGCATTAATCTGAATTTGTCTTGTGTGGAAAAAGGAAACTGGGAATATTTAATTTCAGGTCTTCAACTGAGTCTCCTAAATACACTTAACTTCACATTGAATTTAAATGCAATGGGAAGTTTTATTATGGCAAATAAATACCGAATGATTTCTATATTAAGAACATAATTACAGAGGAATTAACTCTGATGGCAAAGAGAAACCCTTTGTTACATAGCTGGTAAACTTCAATAAATATGTACTAATGATCACTCTGTCTTTACCCATGCTTAGGGGAGCTGCCCCTCCATCCTCTTAAACCTAAACACACACTTTGCTGTAAGCATCTCAAACGCTCCCCGTGAGGACCCTGCTGCGCGTGAATAGCGCGCCAGCCTGCCAGGGACAACAGGAGACACGTACTAAGTACCTCTGCCAACGGAGGTCATGTGTTGCCATTGTGCCTCCTCTCGGAGCCCTTCAAAGTGTATATGTATATACATATAACTATATGTACATCACATGAAACCCTCCAGCAGCAGATTGAAGGTGGTTTCAGCAAGATGAAGTGAAAAGAGAGCTCACATTTCCCACAGCACCTGGACAGTGCAGGGGACACTTATCCTGCTGCTGGTGGTGGGACCCCTCTGGGGCCTGCTCAGCCTCCCGTGGGGCCCTAGCACCATGGCTAGTAGCATGGCTGAGCCTGGCACGGTGAGGGCACGTCAGGTGTTCCTGGTGGAGCAGGGGCCCGTGCTGGCTACCGTGGTGTCAGGATGACAGGAAGGAGCAAGGTCTGGCTTGCAGGTGTCTGAGGACTGCCATATGGAGAGGAGTCCTACGGTGGGTGCATTTGTCCTAGCTCGTTAGAGGCCAGATGGACCTCACTGCTCCTCTGATTTGGGGATGGGGCATTTGGCTGTGAGGCCTCAGAGCCTCATATGGCCTCACATGCTCTGAACGATGACCATCATCCTCCTATTTGGGGGCAGAGGTGCGTGTGGCAGGTGATCCATCTTACGGAGGAGATAAGGACTTACCTTACCAAGTCCCATCAGAGAGAAGTTTCCAGCCTGCAGCTGCCTGGCCAAAATTCCCAGCTTGGGAACCAGGCTGGGGAGCTCTGCGAGATGGGGCTGCCCTCAGGTGAGTGCAGGTCCCTTTGTGAGGTCCCCACAGTGGTTGCAAGTGAAAGCCCCAACCCCATATTGAAGCCTGGGGATTTTGGAACGGGTTCAGTGGGGCACAGATCTGTTGTTTTGCAGCTATGAGCAATTTCTGATGGGTATTAGCGGCTCCAGCAGCCCCGCGAGTGTGACACATATCTCCAGAAGGGCTGTGACTAATGTAGCTCCCAGGCGTCCCTCACCCGCAGCCTGCATCCGAGCAGAAAAATAGGGATAAGGCTCGAACCTCCCCAGCAAAACTAACAGCACATGGAGAGGGAGGCTAATTTGGGGACTGTCTGGGAATGTGGGCATTGGGCTGGGGTATGTTTCATAAGGTCCTGGGCTAAAACGAAGTGTTTGCTCCAGCATGAATCCTGTCTGAAAAGCCACCACATTCGCAGAACATATCCTGGGCTCCCGAAAGCAGCACAAATTGCCTTTCCACCCCCAGAAACTGCCTTCTGCAACACCTGCAAAGCGCAGGGCTTTTTCCCTTGTTGGTTTCAGAGCTCCAAGGCTGACAGACTCTATAAAATGGTATTTATTTATTTATTTGTGCGTCTCTGATGAAGCCCACGCCTGCGGCTGCTGAGCACAGCAAGGCCAAGGTGCGTCAGGGTGCGGAGCTGTCTCAGCTCCCCCGCCGGGTGACGCGGCTTGGTGACATTTGAGGGCCTGGAGGCAGGCGGTGACGTTATCCCTGCCATGAAGTGTCTCCACAAATCACTGGCTCACAGCAACGCTAGGGCTGTCTCAGCACTAGGCACACTGAGATCAATTCTGCTTTGCCAGCTAGGACTTAGGGCCTTTGAGACAATGCTTGACACCTTTTACCCTCCTGATATCTGGCTTATGTCTAAAATTCAGCGCTTTTGTCACCCTGTTGTATTATGTGATGCTCAGGAAGATAAGAAATGTATCCTAGCACCTTGGATACTGCAGGCACCTAGGGAGGCGGATTATGGCTAAAGTTTATGGCTAGTCTTAAAGGTTATGGCTCAACCTTGTAGATCCCAACTCTGGGATTTCTGGGACACCAGTGAGTTTTGCGCATGTAATAAGCCAAAAGGGGTAAAGCTTGATGAAAGCTCTGGAGACTCAGCTTTGTTGTTGGCACAGAGCAGTTAAAACCCTGGCTAAGTCCACTGCAATGAGCTGGAGGAGAGGCATCCGACCAGGTTGCATCCCAGAAAGCTCCCGGGGAACCCCATGCCACAGTGTTTACCCTATTCAAGCAAATCGCCCTGCTCCTTCTATGCCACCTCTGAATGAGATGCTCAAGGACAACTCCTAGAGGGCTGCCCCATGCACCCACAAGGTCCTCTCCGTGTACTATGAGCAATGGGTGCCAAATCAAAGCATCTGATGGTGGCCACCTTACTCTGCCTTTCCCACAGGGCACGCAGAGCGCAAAGGACTCAGCTGCGCAGGAACAGGGACGAGTCTCCCTTGCATACAGATCAGTATTCACCTCATTAGGGAAGAGGAAAAAATGATCTTTTCCTCTTTTAATTGCTAGAGCTTCAAGGAGCTTTGCAGGACAGGAGGGTGGGACAGAGACAAATGAAGATGAGGAGTAAGAGCTCAGGAAGAAATGAAACAAGGGGGTAGAGGCCAAAGAAGCCCTTGGCATTAGGGAGCAGGGGTTCTTCCTCCATGAGAGAGAAGCCTCCGTGCTGCAGCGACTTTTCATGGGAGCTGTACAGAGCAGTGGCTTTGCTGCATGGCTCTGCCCTGGCTCCTTCACTGGTTTCCAGGGGAAGGTGATTGAATGCAACTCCTTGGAGCTTAATGTGAGTTGTCAGGGAGCTGGGGCACGTTTGTGCAATGCCTCGGAAACAGAAAAGCAAAGTAGAAACAGGGAGTTTAATGTGAAACACTTGGACATGTTCCTACCACTTCTAACCAAAAAAAAAAAAAAAAGAAAAAGAAAAAAAGCTTCATCTAGGCTAGGGAGATTTCAATATTCAAATGTCAGTAATTAAATAACTTGCCAATGCATTTGCCCACAGGCAGGCAAAATCCCTCAGACCAGAGCACATCCCTACTACCACTGGTAACGGCTGAAAGGAGCAGGTAGGACCAGGTGTCTCATGGGTTAACATCAATTCCCTTTAAGGGGAAGTCTATTAAAGGAGCCAGAAACCTACATTTTTCAAGAAGCAGAGACGCACAGGTATTTCTTGTGCAACAGGCTACGGAGAATTTTAACACCCTGGTTTCAGGCCAGTGAAAGGTGAAGGGCAGAGGACTCTAAGACGTAAATCTCCTTCAGCTATAAAAGCAGCACCACATGGAAAGCTGCTCTTATGGCCTGTGTTGCTACAGGCTGGTACTCATCCGGGACAATCACTGCTAGCTGAATGGGAAGGACAGTCCCTCGGGATCCATTCAGCCAAGCTAAAGATAGCTGAGATCCATTTTTCTGCATGCAGCTCTTGCCAACTGATAGGCAGGGAGATTCCTCTGAGCAGAAGTGCTGATCCATCAGTTAACCTCCAAGCAAATTACACAGCGGATTACAATAGCTGGGTGATTAAAATAAATCCGACAAAGATAATAACAACAAAAAGTTCAGAAAAGGCCTTGATGGGGATGGGAGCCAGGCACGAAGTTCAGAGCAAGGAGGCCCATCCTGACAGTGGAGGGGTTTGTTGGTGGGCAAAGCCAGCGTGTTCAGTGAGTAGCGTAACAGGGAGGAAGATGTGACTGCAGAGAAGGTGCCACTGCTGACAGCCAAACGCGTCTTGCTGCCACTGCTCCAGCTTGTGAAAAGAAATGGGGGTGATGAAGCATGTAGGTGAGCACTCCTCCACGGTATCACATGAACCTGCTATCAGGCCCTCATGCAGAGAGGTCCCAGCTCTCTGTGATGTGAGGCGCTGGGGTCCCCTTTGCACAGAAGGGAGGAGATTGTCTGTCTTCAAGATGACTGGAGGTTGGACATGAATTTCCCTCCTTCTGCTTCCTGAACCAAGCTTTCTGCTTAGCCCCTTCGCAGCTCCACTGCCTTCATCTTTCAGGGTCAACTCCCTGGAGCAGACAAACTCGAACCAATTTCATTTCCTGAAGTCAGAAGACACCCTTCCTGTTGGATGAAAACATGTTTGCAAAGGCCTCAGTGCCTACTCAATAGACATAACAACTGACAGACCAATGGTTTCTAATCTAATTAGGCGAACACTGCTAAGGAACATATCCCCAGCTACATGCAATGCTGCCAGAGTCATGCGTGCTTTGTCCACATCCCATGATTTGTCCCCTGTCCCGTCATGCTGGCTTAGCAGAGGCAAACACAGCCTTTCCCAGTCACATACATGTTTTTGTAGAGTCCAGCTATTGCTCCCTGACGTGCCAGGCAGCCTTGCTCCAGTCACTATTGCATGTAGGCTTGTGGCTGCTCTCAACCACAGTGCCAAAACACGAGGAGAAATCAGTTAAGAAGATCTCATCCACAAGAAGAAACTCAAACCTTGCCTGCAGAACTGAATAGCAAAAGCATTTCAGGAACTATATCTACTTCTTAATAGTCCAAGAAGCAGAGTATAGATAGGCACTCTCTATAGTGTGTATTACAATGCATACATCAAATTGGGAACCATTTACTTTTCTCTCTAAAGAAGGATTTGCACAAGAAAAATAGGTTTGCTTAGTTGTTCTAGAGCCCACTTCATCCTAATGTCATTGAACGTGTTTCTGATCAGCTAATTTAAGTGATTCTTGCTAAATGTTGCTCAGTTGCAAGGAATCTAAAGCCAAGCATCTCAAATATCACCTGCTGTGCCTCATCAGGTGTGATAATAGCAATGATTAAATGAAGAGCTTTCAGTGCATAGAAATCAGAGTGCTGTGCATGTGAAATCAAGGAACCTGAATACTCCGAACGCTTGGGTGTTAGAGCCTGTTCAGCTCCAGCGTTGTGCTGAGCGTGTGCTGTGCTGAATACAGAGTGGGAGATGCCTCAGCTTCTGAGGAGATAAAAGACGTCCTAGTCTGGAGCTCTTGGGACTTTCACCCTTTAGATATCTGCAGCCATATACATTTTCTAAAGCACAATGATCTAGCCTGTTCTGAAAGAGAAATCAGCTGTTGCTTAGCTCCGGTTCTTCCTAACTAAAAAAATAAAAGTATTTCAGACAATATGTAGATTTATTCTGTGTGAAATACAAGAATGAACCATGTTCTGCTCCCTGAGATGCTGGTGTAAATCTCATGCATCTTCATGGAGCCAAACAGCTCTTCAGCACAAATCAAGTGCCCTTAAGTTATGACTTGTTGCAATAAATTTTCAGCCGATTAAAGACCTTTTCCATTAAGATTTTTTTATAGAGATGTTTTTTCTAGTGAAAAAGTCTCAGCAAATAGATTTCTTCTAAATATACCACTTCTTTTTCATGGCAAAAAAAAAAAAAAATACCAGTTATTTCTGATTATCTTTAATCCTTGGGGACCTTCACCTTTCTACATCTTCAATCCTCATCAGATCCATCAATGTGAATTTTAAAAGTTCAAAGTATAAAGTTAATGCTTTCAGCAGGCAAGTACCATATAATGCAATTCTTATCAGAGCTGTGCTCGTAATTCAGCAAATTGAACTTTGCAGCTACTTCCCTGGGAAGCTGTTCATAAAGATACTCAGCTAATGGCCATTTCAGAAAACATTATGCCATCAGCCACTAAGAAGCAGTCATGGAAAATCCACAGAAATGGATGCTGCTTAGACTCTCCAGATGATAGATCCTGCTTTGAAAGATAGTGAAGCAAACAGAGCAATACATATTTTTTTTCCCTCTCTCTCTTTTTTATTTTTCTGAGAAGGATGAAAAGCCCTTCAGTATGTGAGCTGAGGAGGATTCTGTAACATTTGCCTCATCTTCTCACTTCATTCGTGAGTGACAAAATGGCCAGGCAGCACTGGCGGAGTAACAGCAGCCAAATACCCACTTCCAAAACTACAACAGCTATTGAAGAGCTGCTTCTTGCAGGTACCATCGGTTTTCACTGATGAAGGGACAGGAAACTGGTGGTACACCAGGATTTGGGGATTCCTCTTTGCTTTAGTAACCTCAAGCAACTACTAGTCAGGGCAGGAACCAAGAGAGCCAATACAGTGCAAATAAGTGCAATCCAATAGCAATATGAGGTGAAAATATGAGAGTTGGGTCAGGGCATGCCCTGGAAAAGCCCCGTCCTGCTGCTGGGGGCTCAGTGTGTGCAGGGGGCACCTAAGAGGCTCCATTGTGGGTAGGTCCTCCAGCCATGGGACTGCAGGGATAACTCCGGGTGCTTGTAGCTGCTGAGCTTCACGGTGCCCCCCCAAAGCTATGGCCTTCAGGGAGATGCCAGCATGTCCCACCTCAGATGATGGCTTGGAAGGAAGGGCTGCCCAAGTGGGGTCAGCATGGGGTCTATCACAGCAGAGCTTTTGCTCATCTAGGTCTAGGTTGATTCACAATTGGTGACCTGGAGATGAGAAACCTCCAAAGCCATTTGTGTCTCCTTTTGTTTTGAACAGCATTGAGATAAGGCCACCACCGGCCTTGAGTGCACCTGGTGCAGGTTGGAACAGAGGGCCATAATGCCCCAGGGTCCTGAGCTGCAAGGTTAAAAGTGGAAGCAGCAGAGGGGCAATGAAGTGGGAAAAAGCATTTCTGACATGGAGTTGCCAGGGTGGCTAGGTAGCAACAATATAAAATAACGAGAGTAGTTTGTTTATTTTTAGCTTTGGTAATGCTGGCAGGACCAAACTGTTTCATTAAGAATTGGCCTGATCTGCTTTTCCTTTCTGCCTCCCAGACTTGAGAAGAGGAATACACAATTACAAAGTTCACTCATGTAGAGCCCTTCAATTACTAGGTAACTCCGTTATGGCTTTTCCAAACATTACGAGTTCCATGCAGTAGGACATGACATCTGAAATAATTCATTTTTCATCTGCTGATTAGCAGAAATTAAAATGGTTCTCAGAACATCCCAATTTATGTGAGATCAAGCTCCTTATTATTACAGAATGTCTTAGTGGAGAAGTTTTTTCTTTTTAAAGTCCCAGGCAACCCTGCAAGCAGAGATGCTGCACAAAAATACGCCCAAGAGGTAGTGAAGGGGAGAACACAGAGCCTTGGGAGCTGTGGGCAAGGGAGCTCTAGAGCCCTGCATTCAAATCCTGCCATAAGGTCACTTAAATGTTTGGCATAAAGTCAAAATGTTTGCTGGCATAAATGTAAACTGGAGGTAGAGACACCTGGTTTGGAAATGATGCAGTTATAGAAGGTGGTAGGACAGGCTTTACTGGCAATGAGCTAAAACGGGCAGAGCAAAGAGCAGCCAGTAACACCCCCTCTCTAAGCAGGTCTGGGGCAGGAGCCCAAGGGCTGGGGTAGGGAAGGTGTCTGCAGGGCCGGCAGTGCCGATCGCGCTGGAGGAGCCATCGGCAGCTGGACTGAGGGACAGGAGCAAAACAGGGAGCCCTGAACCTCTTGGCACTGGCAAGTGGTCACGTTGCCTCTACACTTGCGTTTTAGGTTCAAGGTATCCTGAGCGGTGCAAAAGTAGGTGAAGTCCCCTGGGGAAAAGAAGGGATTAAGAGGAGAGTGAGCGCTCTCCTGCCAACCCTGCGCGCCACAGGCTGTGCTGATGCTCTCTGTGATGAACCGTGTCCTCCCATCACAGCAGGGAGCACGGTCCGGGACTCATAAAAGCATAGGCCCACTTATTCAAGCAGCAGCAAAAATAAACCACAGGGAAGGAGAAGAGGTGGCTTAATCCCCAAATCCCTTTGCCTAGCATGACAACTTTCCAGATGAGAGGATGCAGCCAAAGTTCCCTTCGGCACTGGCTGCACTGCCCCTGGGGGAAGCTGCATGGCACTGATCCTGATTTTCCAATGCTGGGAAA
Source organism: Rhynchotus rufescens (assembly GCA_032273925.1). Classification (NCBI taxonomy): domain Eukaryota; kingdom Metazoa; phylum Chordata; class Aves; order Tinamiformes; family Tinamidae; genus Rhynchotus; species Rhynchotus rufescens. Next base: position 29,140 of record JAVCKT010033449.1, read on the forward strand.
ATCTAGACAAAGACCTCCCCTTTATGAAACTACTCAGACTCACGTGCTTTAGCCTGCCTGCATGTACCTTCTGTTGGTGTTTTCCTGATAAAGCTGGGGAATCCAGGCAGCTGTTTACAAGCAGAGTACAAAATGGTGAGGATAGGAAGTAAAAATGCATGTAAGAGTAGCAGTATCATCACTGAAGCGGTCTACAAAGACTCACTTCTAGTTCTGTCTTTTAGTCTTGCTTTTGCACAAGAAAAATGTCAGCTTTACTGCATGCATAAGAGTGAACTGCACAAACTTAGGCGTGTGTATATATAAACAGTGCCAGGGCTCTGAGGTTTTGGCACTGTCAGCGTAAAGATATTAGGGTTGATTTATTATCTGACTCTGCAATAACCTTTTGAAGATATACTGATTGGCAATTTGCATATTAACAGATATATCAACATTGAGGCAATGTCAAATGTTACGCGCAGCTATGTTCCACTCCAGAGGTGCCTGAAATTCAAACTGTGGCCAAAAGGGAACACTCATTTGTATCCTTCACCATGGAAGATGCTCTATTGAAATATAAATTACTAGCCTCTTTGCAGTTGTTTTTTTTTTTATGTGCATTATCAAATTGCTGCTCATATTCCTTCCCCATCAGATTTGCTAGGTCAGATAACAGAAACTGTTAAAACAGAAAAGTTTCTGTCTTGTGAGGTATCTCCCACCATACCTTGAATAGTTTATTTGATTGAATGTAATGATCCAGTAAGATCGGTCTGTGACAGATCTTCCTGCAAAAGAACAAAAGAACAGCCTGCCTTCCACTGGAACAATACATCTCCCTGGCATCTTACAGCCGTCTTAAAAAGTGGCTGCTGCCCAGGGCAGGCTTGAGGGTCGACTCATTCCTGGGCATTTCTTTTGCCTCTGCAATGAAGCCAAAGACCCAGTCAACAAAACTGGTGCTCAAACTGCTCTTGGGCAGCTTTGGGAACATAACTGAAGACTCACTGAGTGAAAACTGTGGCCCTCTGCCACTCCAGCTAGAGACTCCACAGCTGTTACTTAGCAGCGTTAGAGTTTTTATCGTCTTTGTAATCTGCAGTCAGCTATTAGTAAGGCAACGTCCTTCACACCCACTGAGCCCACTGCACTGCACGTCTAGGTGCACCAAGATAAGAGCAACCTGCAAACATGTGCTTCTGATAGCCTGCTTCTCCAAAGCCGACCTGCCATCTTCTAGCAGTGCCATTTACTCCTCTGCTTTTATCCAGGTAGCAGATATCTCTAGGAGAGCAAACATCTGCCAAACCCATCAGTCAGATGCAGCTCAGCGTCTGCATGTGTTACTAAATCAAGACCTCTTTACTGCCGAAACTGCTTCATTTAAGAGACGACAAGAAAAGCTGGTCTGAAAGCATGTGGGCACCCAGAGAGCTCAGCAGCATCTGGGTAATGGTGGTATATCCTGTGTGTTAGATAAAACAATCTCACCATGCACCTGATGGCAAAGCTAGAAGGTTGCTTCCCATACAGTCCTGGCAGCTGGGAAGATCTGCCTGTTAGGGCTACCTGGGGACAGACTGTGACTCTTCTTGCATCAGTTGTCTAAATCCACAGCTGGCACCATCCCAGAACCTCCATAATAACTGTGGCCTTGTTCGTTCCAGGAAAACCAGCAGCTCTTCCATTTCCCACCTGTGGGACACATGGGAGCTGAGCAGCTCATCACCACGACTATCCTGCTGATCACCCAGTGCTGTTGTCAGGAATATTTGAACAAATATCTCACACCACTTCTACATAGCCAAAACACTACCGCCATACTTTTAAGTTTCTAGGTTTTAAGATGTACCCGTTCCACTGCAGTGAAGTTCAAGTAGCAAAGCTATCCCTTCCAGCTCTCCTTTCTTCCTGCATTTACTGTCCTTATTCAAAAGACACTTTTCAATCAGCAAACACCGAAGACAGGCTACAGTGGGATCTGTGACTGCTTCTTGAGTAATACGAGCATTTCAGGCTCCTGGTCTGCAAGAGAGTCACCAGCTGAAGCACCAGAAAGGGCAGAGGAAGGAGGGATGAAGGTCTCCTCATTTTCTCTGGAGTATGAGCAGTGTATGATGGACATGAGGTGAAATTCAGCTGGGAATTATGAATATAAAGAACCTCTGAGGCTTGAAGAAAACTTTGCTTTTTCTGAGTCAGTTGGCCTCGAAAAATAGGGCTGAAGGTCCAAGGAGCTGAGATCTTTTAGTGCATCACTCCTGCGCTTTGTCATGACACAAAGATTTTAAGAGGTTTTTGAAAGTTCCTGCCTTTTTTTTTTTTCCAGCCTTTCCAGAAATGGAGTTGGTTGAGAGATGAGTGCAGAAATGATTGCTATTCACAGACGTGTTGGTATTACCTGGAAGAAGTCCCACTAATTGTTAAGATTTGTGTTGAGAGCAGGGTAGTGTGTAATCAGCTACTCATCTGCTCTTTGGTGCTGAACACAGGGAAGTTGCGTCTGCAGAGCTGAAAGCATTCAGCCAAGACTAAAGAAACTCATTAGGCAGTCATCACCCTCCACGGAGATGCTCCTGGAATGGGAAATAGCTACACTAGCTGCAGTCGCTTCCCGTAGGCCTGGATCCACAGCATCAGGCTGAGCTGCAGCGGTGAGAGGGGGTTGTGGCCCTGGCTCTTCTTGCTGCAGCTCTGCCAATGATGCACTGTTCAGTTTGGGGCAATCTCCATGCTGGGATCCTCCTTCTATTTACTGGGGGAGAATTACTCTTATCCATCACACACTGCCAACCAGAGATCTCATCTATCAGCATTTGTTAAGGGCTTTGAGATCTTAAATAAACAAGAATGCTGAAGTGCAAATGATTGAACGTGGCCAATCGCAAGTCAGGGTGGAAAATGAGTTTTGTTGGCAGGAATTAGCTGCCCAGCAATCACAGTGTGTGCCCAGGCTTGAGTGCTGGGGCAGCCCGTGTGCTCTGTGCTTTCTCAGATAATTCTGAGAACTTGGAGGACCTTTGAGGGCCTGGCTGGCAGAGGGGCCCCTTCTGCGTCCTTCAACCCCTCTCCCTTCCCTGGCCCTATTCCCTGGCCTCTGTCAGCACCCAGAGAGACAGGGCAGGATTGACAGGTAGGTCCTGTGTCCCATGCTTCACCATCCAGGATCATTCGCAATCAGCCACCTGCTGCTGGGAGGAGGAGTTAATGTAATTTAACATAATTTCTTAATTTCTTCTGTTGTGGGAAAATGCCACAGATGAAACACTGCCTGGTCACAGTACCGACGAACATGGCCACGCAGGTCTGAGAGCTTGAATTGTGTTTTGCTGCACTGCCAGTTGTTTCAGGGGCTGGGTATATGCCCAGGATACCCAGCCTATTTTATGTTTTATGTACTAGCAAACTCATTGCTAGTAGGGACAAAAATAAAGATATATACACAAGCCTGCAACTAGTAAGTCCACCTCTTGCTATGGGGGGAGCTCTCCTCTCCCGCCTTGGCTGACTGCACTGCAAGGGACGGACACGAACCGAGCGTTTCCTCAAGGTGAGCCAGAGACACAGGCGTGTTTGTCACCACGAGAAGGGTTGTATTTGCACTGCCTGCGGGTGACATGGGCCCGCGATGGCAATTCTCAGCAGCGACGTTGTTGAGGCAAGGGGAAGGCAGTGGAAGCGGCCGCCTCGGCGCAGCGCGGCCCAGGGCAGCGAGGTGCGGAGGGAGCAGCAGCGCCCAGAGCTGCGGTGTGAGGTAAACGCGCCGCACACCGGCCGCAGCTCGATAGCCGCCACCGCCGCTGCTGCAGAAACAGCCAGGCGGCAGCCCGGGCAGATTTATGGTTCGGTTTTCCCCATGCCGCAGGGCTGGAACGCTGCTGGGGCTGAGTGTGACAAAGTCACGCTGCCTCATGGCTGCCCACGGAGCCGCTCCCGCCTCGGCCTGCCGCCTCGCTGCTCCCCGGCCTGGCGAAGGGCACTGGGTGCAGGGCTGGTCCCTCGCTCCTCTGCCCAGGGCGTGAGGCGTTCAGGGCTTCATCTCTTCCCTGGCTTTGCGCACACTGCTTTGCCAAAGCAAAACCAGTATTTTCTGTGTGTTAACTGGGGGGCAAGCTCAGCTGCGTGCTGGCAACTCTGAACACGACCTCTCTGCACACACTGATTTCTCCATCTCTTTGCTTTGCAGACTGTCATGTGCAGATGGCAATGGATGGCTGCATAGGGCTATATCGCATCCAGCAGCACCTTTTTTCTTAGGAGAAAGCCTGTTGGGTGCAACTCTGGACGATGCTGGGGCAATGTCCATTGCCCTGATCATGGGCTGACACATGGAGTGAGGGGCTGCAAGGGAAGCACCTGCCCAGTTGGGCCTTTAACAAAATTTCAGGCATCAATGTGGGGATACCCAGGCTTTTTGCACCTTTATATTCAGTTACCAAAGATTATCACATAGTGGGACTCAATAATCTTGAAGGTCTTCTCTAACCATAATGATTCTATGAAAAGTTTCCCTATTTTCAGGCAGTAGTGGAAGGATCCTAAAAGGCTGTGGAATATGAAACAGTCCTATTATAGTCTCTTTTTCATTATTACTTTATGCATTAATATAATACATAAACCCATGACCTACTTGGGACTGCTAGAGCACTACATAGCCCCTCAATGCATCCCAGGACTTCTGCTACCCAAGCCATCTCCTTAATTTTGTTATTAAGGACATCTGCAAAAGTAACTGGGCTCATTTCCACAGTTTCTCCCTCATTAGTGCACACACCTGAGCACTTGTGTGCACCTCTTGAAAACACAGAGCAAGGCTGGTTTCAGGTTTGGCTGGAGGAGGTGGCTGTTGAGCTGTTTTCTGTGGCTTTCCTGTGTTTATTAGCACTGAGATCAGCTGGTAGGTCCTGGTGGCCTAGGTGAGTACGGCTCATTTTCTCTGACTTCCTTCTGCACATGGTGGCTTGTCTGACAACAAGAGAGGGGCAGGGGATGGTAGGGGAGAGTTTTTCACCTCCTGCAGCAGTGCTGAATCACATATGTGGAGCTTTTTGACTTGGACTGAGTGCTTAGAATAATGAAGTCTGCCTTGGGAGTCTAGCATTGCTGGCCTCAGAGGCTTGTTGGGGGACCAGCTCCCTCATGCAGGGAAGTGCTTCTGGGGTCTGTATGAAAGCAGAAAGGTGGCTGGATATTGTGTTGGGGCCAGCTTATGGCTGCAGCCTGGCCTCAAGTTGGGAGCTATACTGGAGGCAGCTTGTGTTTCCTTTGCAAGGGGCTTAGGAACTGCTGAGCATTGGGCTCATCTGGAGCACCTGAGGCAAACTTCTGGGTGGAAATAGCCCCTCTGGAAAAAGCTCAAGCTATCACTCAATGAGAGTTGATCTCCCTCTGAAACTAGCCTTGAATCCAGTCCTCTCCCATGTCCCTTTTTTGGCAATCTCCACCTCTGTGGCTTCCAGAAACATCTGCAACTCCTTTCATATCCTTGGAAGCCAGTGGTGGCTGGGATAGAGTGGGTTTTTGTTAGTTAAAAGAAGTGATTTGGGGTAGGTTTCAAGTGGGAAAAAATGCATTGTTTTCCTTCAGGCAAATTTCTAACTAACTTCAAAACTATAAACAAAAGTTAAATATGAAAGTATGTTCAAAACTAAGTGCTAAGGTCTTTATGTAGTGCTTTTTTTAGCTGAAGTACTGTAGTTAAATCTGGTGTGATTTTGCAAATCACCAGCTAAATAAGTATTTGTGAAGAGGATTTTCTCTTTCCTGCCTTTCAAAGTCAGATGTTCCTAAGGCAGAATTTAAGGTTTGCTTTAAAGATTTCAAATCATAGTCCCACTCTCTCTTCTATTATGTCTTTCTGCCAGCTCTATGTGCTGTGCAGTTGGTCAGCTCTGCTATCTGTCTAAAAACTAGCCTAGGGGGGGAAAAAGTAAATTTTCCAGTGGCACAAGGGAAAGGTCTGAAGAAGGATGCCTGTGGTCAGAGCAGGGTGGGAGAGAGGCAGCAATATGCTTGTAGATGGGCTTTTTTGGATCATATGTTATTGAGTCACATGGTGTCACCTTTCCTGGTGAGTGAAAATGCTTATAAATGCATTTTTTTTCCCTGGGAGAATTAGTTATCCAAAATTACAAAATGCTTTGAGATCCCTCAGAGGGTGCTATTGATTTTTCTCGGCCTCTTTTTTGCTGTCTCCCCACTTCTCAATGCACATGCAGTACTGGCAGTACATGCAGAGTGTTTCATAAAGCCGATTCCCAGGCATGCCTAAGTGACAAATGCTTTGGAAAAATACAAACTAATTTTATTATTACATCTCAACTGTTGTCCTGGGGAAGAAGAAAAACCACCCAACAGCCCACAATACCTCGAAGTCAACTTGTGCTTTGGGGAATTTGCTTTCTCTTGGCTGAGTGACCAGGAGGATCACTTTGGAGTGATTTCAGATTTCAATGGTTTTGAGGCTCTGATCTCCAATATGAGCAGGTCCATGCTTGTGCCCAGCCCATATATTACCTGTACTTGGCATACATTTTTCCCTGTTTCAGAAGAGACGTATCCAGAAAGTTTCTCTGCTTTCCTGGCTGTATCAGCTCAGCTGAGAGGATGCTAATTACTCCTTTTGCAAACCTTGCCTTAGACTACATTGCTTCACTGAGGACATTTCCTTGCCTTACCCCCAGGGCTTTGCAAATATGCACACATTGCAGTGGGAGCAGCCTTTCAGGGCAGATGATCATTTATTTTTCCATAATCTTGCCTTAATTGTTGTCTTTTATGAGCTGTGAAATAGTCTTTAATAGCATGCATCCTGTTGTCTGCATTGCTGTACTTCCTGAAGTGAGCTGTGGTTCAGCTCTCTGACCTGTTGCTTCAGGCTCTTCAGGCGAAGTCCAGGAATAATTGCTGGGATCATTGGCTATTTTAATAGCTTTTGTGTTGGCCTGACAGCATAAAATATTTTGAAATAAACTCTAGAGAACAATTATGAAATATGTACCTCAAAGATTCCCACCACTTTCACATAATTCTGTGTTTTTATTTAACCCTTTGAGAAAACTGTATCTTAGCTTGTACTGTCCAAGAAGAAAACAATGCCAGCAGCAGGCTGGATAAAAAAGCATTTTTGGGGATGCTTTTCCTTAGGGCATTTTTTTCCTATTCTATTGAATGGCTTCTTAGATGCTATTTAAGTGGAAACAGTCCTTGTTTCACTCGGTAGATACTCAAAGCTGTCTGCCAAGCAGTCTCTAACTACCTGAAATTATTTTGGAGGATGCTTCTCTGCAATTCAACAGTAATTGTAACAAAATCACCCAGGTGTATTAGCAAACTGGGAACATTGCTCAGCAATAATATTAAATGAGCAATGAACACTTTGCCAATTTGAGGTTTACTTGTTCCCTCACGTGTGAGCCCAGAGGCTTTTTTGCTGGCTGCTTTCAGTGTTTATCATTGATTTCAGCATTGCTTGTCCTGATTCCAAATTCACAAAACCTGGAGGGAGAGTAAAAGGAGGGGGCTACCTGTGCTAAAAGACTGCAAAAAGATGGAGAGGGATAAATAGCCCCACTGTGCATATAGCCTGCAAGACCAGGGAGGGAGAGCAGTTAAATAGCAAGGAGCAAGGAGAAGCAATAGGAACAAGTGAGCAAAAATCCTCCCTGTGATACGGGACATTCTTAGCCTGGATGGTGCTTGCAAGCCTGGGAAGGGTCTTTCCTTTGCATTGACTCCTACCTGCCCTTCATGTGTCATGAACCATGACGTTTCTACTGTTTTTGTGCGTGTCTTTTCTGGAGCTACTTCTTTTTCAGAAATATCAACACACTCTTCTGACAGCCAGATAAAAAGTTAGAAGGTATTCAAGGGGCATTTCTATGGGAAGAGGGCCATGGTCAAGTTTAACTGTAGAGGAAATAACGTATTTGGTGCAGACATTTTTGTCCCTTTGCAATGTTGCTTGACTGACTCTGAGGACCAAGGCCAGGGAGCTTCCAGCCTAGCATGCAGAGAAAACAGATCCAAGGAAACCAGTCTGTGGAATGGGGAGAAGTTGGGCAGGGAGTCACATATCTTCCCTGACTAACCAATAAACCTCACTACTTTATTTTAAGAGATTGGAGGCTGCTTTGAATAGACAGATATAAGATTGAAGAGACTGCTTTAGCAGCCAGTTTCAGCCTCCTCTTATTGCATGTCATATAAATTTGCTCACAAAAATGCTCTGCTCTATTATAAAATCAGTTCCATTTAATGCCCCAGCTCCTTCTAGAAAGGTCCTCCGAAACCTCCCTACTCAGTCACTTAGAAACTTGCTTGTGATTTTCACTCTAAATTAATTCTTGGACAATTTATACCCACCTTATTCCTGCTACAAAAGAGCTTGAACAGCTCTTTTCCCTTTTCAGTATGCTCCCTTCTCTGGTGTATTTATGGTGAATAATCAGTTTTTGTCAGCAGTTTTCTCCTAAACTCTCTGATTTCTTCTCGTAAGATCACTTCACATGTTATCTATAGAGCCTGTTTCTGCCCTTGGTTTGAAGTCCTTTTTTTAGACACAGGTGATCTGCCCCTAACTTTGCTCAATACTAGATCATCTCCAGGCTGCTTCAAGTGTTGTCTGGGACTAAATCCCACAGGGCTCCCTCAGATCCCGCCTGCTTTAGTGGAAGAGTAAGGACCTGAGATTGTCCTGAAGTCAAAAGAGTCTTTAAATGATGGCAACCTCCAATGAGAAAAAGACAAAAGAGATGTAGGAAAAGCAGGGCATGGCAATCAGTAAATACCCAGAAGATTTCCCTCCATAAAGTGGAAGCCCTCATCGTGTCCCCTGTCATCTTTTCCCTCTGAGACCCGATGCATAGGGAGCACTTTGATGTAGTGGTGCTCTGCGTAGGGGAGGAGGACTGTGCTGTCTGTGGCAGCACCAAGAACATGCAGTTCTGTGCAATGCAACATTCCTTTGTTTTCTACTCATTGGTTCAAAGGTTATGTTGTCCAAACAACAATTTGTTACAAAAGAGAATTAAACAGTTCCTTTCATTTTTCCGCAATAATTGTTTTATTCCCGAGAAACCTTTCTTGCTGAACTGTAATTTAATGGGCATATGACAAATGTACTGATTCACTCTAACTGCTTCTAAATTTACTTGGTTGGTGCAACAGAAGGGAGCTTAACCTGGTTATGGCTGGATTTGAATGACAGGCGCTTTGGAGAGGCAGGTCACGATAAGCAGCTAAATAAGTGCCCATGCCGGGGCCCAGCACTGCCCCGTTTCAACACTCCTGGTCTTAGGCACCTTCCACACATGGGGCAGAGCTCTGAACTAGAGGGCAGCATTTTGGACCCTCCCAGAATACATTCAGCACCACTGTCCCTTTCCCAGATGTATTCAGGCTGGCTTTCGCAATAGCAGCCATACCATGACCTCAGTTTCACAGGATATGAGATAAAAAGGCTTTTTTTTTTAGTCTCTCATCCTCCATGCTTCTAGTGAATTTAGTCTTGGGTTTTAGTACTGCCCGTATGGCTTGGCCCATGGGCAGGTGGCCACCTTGTGCTGGGCCACCTCAGTGCTGATTCTGTAACGAGACATTTTTCATGTCATGGCAAGGGAGAAGCTCAGTCATGGGGATACCTAATTCAGTGGAAGCATCTGTGTTGGGTGAATCACCTGGCTGGATTCATATCCAGTAAGGGAAAGGGCAAACTCTAAGGAGCTGCTATTTTAAAAAAAGGCAGTGCATTGAGGACCAGATCCAGTGTCCCAGATGTACCAATTCTTCTGAGGCAAATTGTAGAAAGAAAAACAGCTCTTCAGCACTTTTTCCATATATTTTTTGCATGTTTTTTCTTATCCATTCTGGCATGGCTTGTGAGAGTATGAAGGCAATCTTGGGATGAAGGCACAGATTTATGTTATCCTTGCTATTTTAGACATTTTAAAATACATGAATGCATCAGAAGAGTGGTCACCTCTCAGGTGTAAGAGATTTTGGTTCTGTGTGAAACAGAAGGTTGGAAAGGACAAAAGATGCCTCAGTCCTCCTTTCCATCAAATTCAACTGCAAAACTCTTATTGACTCTCTTGAAAGTTGGACCTTGAAGAAAACATCGCCTGCTGAAACACTCTGGGGATATTTTAAAACCAGATTAATAAATAATTGGACCATCTGCATCAGAGTCAGTAAGTGGAATGACACATGGAGGGTGTCTGTAAATGGAACAGCTTCAAATATGCAGAGTAAAATAGACAATGGAATGATTTTTTCCATAATAGACATAATTATCACCAATTTGAGTGTCTATTGCAGGCACAATGAGAGACCCTGCCTGCGAGATAGGCTGCTTTCTCTTAAGAATCTGAACAGATAAATAGTAGAAGATTGCTCCTGCCCTACAGGGGTGACCATCACATTAATAAGACAGACCCGGGTCGGGAGCCATACCAAGGAAATGGTTTGCCTGAGGCTCTATGACAGATCAGCAACAGAGCTGAGATCAGCCTCCATTTCCTAGAGTCTTGCCTAGACTTCATCTGCCAAATTCTTTGCCTCTTAGACAGGAGATGATACTGCCTCTGAAGCCACTTACGCCTGTTGAATTTTCTGCCGTGCTAGTCTGGGATGGCCATGACCTGGACCAGCTGGTTGGGTTTTCATTAGCATTCTTCTGATCTTTGCAACAGTGGCTGGGTGTAACACTTTGTATTGGTATTCTTCACAGGAACAAGGGTCAGACCAAAAGTTCATTTACAGCAACCACATCTGAAGTGCCGAGTTTAACTCAACCAGGACTCTCAAATCCCTTTCTGTGGAGCTGCTTTCCAGCAGGTCCACCCCTAATCTGCTGCATGAGCAAGGCAAGGCCTTGACTGAGGACCTCACCCAAGCAAAGAGCAAAAAGTGTGGGAAAACACATGGAAACATGAAAATACTGGATATTTCCATGTGGATCTCATCACTTGACTTTCCTCTGCTTTCCAGGCTGTGGTTCTGGTTGTCCAAGGAAATGAATAAGAAGAGGTGACCCAAAGGGGCAGCTTTTGCCAGGATATACCTGACATGTCTGTGTTTCACTCTAATAATAACTCAGGCTGCCTGCTCTTTCCTGTAGCAGCCTGAAGGCCAGTCCACAGTGCATCAGTGGATGCTCTATCTCATCTCCAGTCTTGGCTCCACCAACTCACACCATGCAAGAGTAGGAACAGGATCAACAAGCCATAACCTTTACTAAGAGCCTTCATCCAGAACAACAACATCAGTGAAGTCCATGGCTGCCTTTTTTTTCCTGTGGTCTTATGCTTTTAACACAGAACAGCAGAAATTCTTTTAGATGCTCTCCAACCACTGCTTTCTAAAGTCCCTGTGATGGGATTGGAGCAAAATGGCTGTCAGAGCCTCTGTAGGAGATTTGGGGTGGGAAGCGAGGATAACAGCTCTGTTTTGCTACTTCTGGCAGATTTGATAATGGTTTAATCCTTGTGCAAGGCCGCCTCTCTGCACCCAGGCATTCAACAAATGTAAAGCAGAAACAGAAGAATTGCCTCATTAAAATCTCATCACAGAACTGAAGTTGGTATCCCTGTCTTTGTGAAGCAGATAGCGAGTCACACGAGCCCCAGCAAGGATGGAAAATGAGAGTCCTGTCCCTTTGCCACCCTGCAGTGCTGGCCGTGGCTGCCATCAGCACATAGTGTCCCCAGCAGTAAGGGATGACTGACAGCACTGTGCAAATCCCAGCTGGAGAGCTGTCAGCCAGGGGCTCTCGGGAGGAAGCACAGGAGAAACCTGCTCTTTCTCCCCCTGCTCAGCAGTGGCTCCGTCCTTTCATTTTTATCCCTCTTCCCTTGCTCTTCTCCTTGGGCCCAGCCCATGCTGGAAAGCCACCTGCTAATGGCTCCCCATTCACCCCAACTCCTGGTTCCCCCAAAAGCTTCTAGACACCATCCCAGCCCCCATGCAGCAGAGGTCTCCTAGACTCAGCATTTCCTTGGCCATGTGGGCAGTTGCTGCCTAGGATTTAGACCACTGAGTACAAAGAGAAAACTCTTGTTTTTCTTAAAACTAGACCTATAAACTGGTGCTGTGACTGCTTTGGGTTTTTTAGAAAGGAAGCAAAATCTGACAGCTTTGGCATAAATCCTTTTTAATAATAATTTTAAAAATAAGGCAGCATTTCATTTTCAGATCTGAGGAAAGAGATGGGCCACAACAGAAAGCTAGATCTTAGAAAAAATCTTCAGAGAGTCTCTAAGTAAAGACCTTCTCCATTGACATTTAGATTGATTTATCATGTGTGTGTACACACACACATACACACACACACGTATTAAATGTTTTTAATGTTCCAAACTTGAGACCTGCCTTGGATAGGGTTATTGGAAAAAGTGGAAAGTTGGAGCTGACTGTAACAGAAGTGGTCCCAGGCTGTTGAGTTCAGATCCTGGAGGGTTGTCCGCACTGACTCTGTCTGAATCTCAGGCTTTGACTACAGCCTTCAGTAGAGATGAAGGCTAAAAGCAGGAATGTCCTACTGTGTCCTACAGACACTGCCCTGTGTTTCTAGAATTCTTGCTGGCCAAGCAATAGAACTCCAGACAAGTCAGGAGCAAAGTAAATGTTAACACAGAATGATCATCTCCAAAATTGACCATTACAGGGCTAGTCTGTGTCTGCCGTAAACTGAATTCAGTCTATGGTAATGGGGCAGAATGCAGAGAATGCAAATGAGATCATTACTTTTTAAATGAAACAAGGGTTATACAATACTCAGTGCTAAAACATTTTAGGCCTCTAGTCAAGGGCTGACTCCCCTTCTTGGCAGGTTTAGGCCAGCCCCGATGACAGCCGGATGACTTGACAAGTCACTCACAGCAGCATCTCCCATCGCCAAGCCGAGCTCCCAAACGTGCCCAGCCGTAACGGCCTCAGCCTGCAGCATTTCTTCAGTCTATTGGTGAAAAGAGAACAGGCACTTGGTAGAAACTGTGGTGTGCTGTGACTGTAAATACTATGTGAATTATTAATTTTCTGTTTACTTCCAATATTTTTCTATTCAATTATTTTCTATAGATAGAGCAAAGGACTGCTCTCTGTTTTTTAAATAATACACAGATTATCTTTTTATACATATTTACAGGAATGTTTTGTGCATCTTTTCCCTTGAATAGATTTTGAATTATTTGTTGCATGTTTTATTAAAGCATCTATTCAATAATTAAGGAGGGTATATAATTATATGTAAGGCTAGTGAACAATTTATTTTGCAGTGTGTATTAACACTGTATAGAAAATATACTCCATCCTCAGAAAGGTGTTTTCCATTAATTATTTCAAAGCAGTTTATAGGGAGGGGGGTATTGATATTGTCATTATACAGCTGGGAAAACTAAGGGATGGAATAGGCAGATCCCTCGGGGGATAAGTATAGGTTTAAGAGTCAAACCCAGGCCTCCAGACCCAGTGCAGAGCTCTGCTCCTAGGGCATCCTTGCCTCCTGACGTATTTTACAATCCTGGATGTCATCCACAATCACAACCAACTTTTATGAACACGAAAATAGTCCCCCTTGGCAAAAAGAGTGGATCACTAAAATCCCTTTTGCTCTTGCTGTTGTTGAGGACGCAGTCATAATGACTGCAGGTTTTGAAGAGACAGGCCCCAAATCCATGGTGCAGATGACATTTAAACACAAATGGCTTTGAAAGTTTCCCAGGCAAACTTGCTGACTCAGGAAAAGTGGTGTTTCATGTTTAGGCTGAGCCCAGTTGCACACGCTGTGATGTAATTTACTGTTTGCAATGCACAACTCATTTAAGGCCTTCCAAGCTGTGAAATGTTTAAATCAGCAAGAGGGTGACTCTAAATCCTTGTAAAGGGTGACTTTGAACAATGTTACTGAAGCACGCAGGAAAAGCCGCCTCCTGAAGAGATGGGGAGAGTTGGCATTGCTCTGGTGCTTTGCAGTGGAAAACTCACCCCAGAGGGAATGGATTTCTGCTTAAATGAAGGAATTTATGGCTTACTTCTCATGTATTCATTAATTATTCCTAATGTTAATCTCCAGATGCTGTGTAGGGCTGCACAGGAATATGAACCTAGCTGAAAAAATGGAAAACTGCATGGCAACACTTCTAGCTCTCAGCTTTTATTAGATGCAGACCTTGCTCCTCAGCTGAGACTTAGGAACCAGCCTCCTGGTTGAGGAGTAGCAAGAACTGCCCTGAGCAGTTCTGCTGTACGCAGAGATTTTGCAGTCCTGCCTGACATGCCTGACCTATATGCACATACCATAGGGGAAGGTCCCCTCTCCCACTAGCCCTCTCGGGGGGGGGTTACTCCCCCCCCCCCATGCTGGCTCTTTGCTTTTTTCTGAGAGGCCTATGAATGACAAGAACTTAATTTTGTTCTTTCTGTGGGTTTCAGAGATGATCCATATAGAAATGCCTGCTAAAAGGGATTTGAGAAACCTAGCCCACTCTCTGCCCTTGGCATCCCCTGAATCTTGTAGTGTCTTAGCTTTGTGTTAAGATTCTGCTAACAACTGGTTAGGACCAGATGCAGGAGACATTTTTTTGCTCCTTTCGGAAGAGGGTACGTGGCACAGAAATTCAAGGAAAAAGATTTTGTGCTACCTTCCCTGCTGACAGGCACCTGTTTTCCACTGACTTCCTAGCTTTCTTTTTGAAGGCATTTTCTAATCCTGTTGCATCCTGATATGGATTTTCTCATGGAGGATCCATATCTTAATTTATTTCTGTGGTCATTTCATAGCCATATTTCTATAAATCCCAGAGTACCCAAGGAGTGGGTAACACTATGGCTAAGGTGAGCAGTAATTTGGGAGCTGCTGATCCAAAGGTCACAGCTGTGGTGAACAAGATGATGTAGAGAATGTTTTCAACTGGAGGCCTGGCGATGGCAGGGCTCATCTTTATGAGGAACCTCATCCTGCTTTCTTTCCTGGAAAGGTGAGACTCATTTTTTGACTGAACCCGTGCTTTTGTAGGGAAACAACTTATGAGAAACTCCATTGCCTTCGAGTAGACCCGAAGAAAAGAGACAGATCCCTCCCAAATGTGCTTTCTTTCACAGTGCTGATGTTGGAGCGGGTCTAAGCCACTGGAGCATGGAGACTTGGTTCAATTATCCCTGTGGGGACTGAACCTGCAGCCACATGAGAGCGCTGCAAATTCCAAGTTTATGTCTGCAAACCTCACAGAAATCCTCCAAAATCGAGCCCAGCTTGATCATCTCCTTTTGCCAAAGAGGCCAAAATCTGCACACTGCAGACAAAAGATCTTTTTAGTACTTTTTTAAATTAGAATAATATCTTGTTAGGATCCTTTGATAAGAAGAGAGTACAAGTGTCAAGACTTCTTGATCCATGATTATAACATTAGTTATTAACCATCCCTACAAAGATCAGTTTGGATATGTTTTCCATGCCTCCTGTGGGACTACTTGGGTTTCTTCAATGAGCTGATATAACAGTTCTTCCAGCACAGTGGCCTCACTCCCAAGTCCTGCTGCTGCTTTCTTTCCCATCCTAAAGAGATGCTCCTGGTGTGCACACTGATCCAACTCACAAAGCTGTGCTTTCCCTGCCAGCTAGAAGTACTTATAATTACAGTTCCCCTTACTGAAAACTGTGTACACAGTCCTTTAAAACATGACACTTTAATCCTATTAATAGCTGTGTTTCCAATTCTTGCCAGCTATTTACCTTCCCTTCCCCCAGCCTTAAACATCCAACACTAATAAGAAAGTCCTCAGTGCAGGTGGCTGACAACTTAGTTCAATCCAACCCTCAGCTTAGATCCACTTCTGGTTCCTGGCCTTCAGCTCTGCCTTGTGGCTGACTTATTCCAGAGTCATTCCAGAGACTTGCAGGAATGGTTGTACTGGCTTGTCGGAGAAGGAGAGTACAACATTCCAACATAACCCTAGTCCTCTTGGTATGATGTTGGCAGGCATGCCATCTCCTATCCATATTCCAACTTTCTTCCTAAGTATGAATTCTTCATCTCACTTGTCTCCTGAGCACATCCATGATCTGGCTCTGTTCGTGCTGTTTGCGCTCGGCTTCTTCCCACCCACTGTAGGTTCCATCAGAAACTGAGAACCTGTGTCCTGTCTTTGCAAACCACTCAGAGCCATTCAGGCTGCAAATAATGAACCAGAAGCAAAAGATTTACATGCAGAAAAGACTGAGTGGGCTTTAAATGCCCATAACTGTCATGTCTAGAACATATGTGAGGACCTCAAAGGGTTCTGCAAATGATGTGGGGCTTCTGATCATTTCCTAATGTGGGAAAACAGAAACCAATCAGAGAAATGGAAGCAAAGTGAGATGACTGGGGTCCAGGAAGGCGATAGGGGTCCTGCTCATCCATGTTTTCTCTCTGATTGCCTTTGCATGAGGAATCTTATAAATACATTGAATTCAGGGAAGGAGATAAGCAAGCACCAAGATCCCAGCATCCATTTAATGGGTCATTCTCCAGCCTACACAAGGAACAGCACAGCAAACAAAACCATAATACAGAAATCTTACCCAGAGCCAAGTGCTGGCACAAGAACCCCAATTGCTGCTTCTGACTCTCTCCTAATCCCTCACCAAATGAACTTTCATCAAATTCATAATTAGGGGATAATAGTTTAAAAAGATAGTTGAATAACCAAATCTGCTAATCCTTCAGTGAAGCCTCTTTCCTTTAATCTCTCTCTGAGTCGCTAATACATAAAAAAGTAGCCAGGCACCCACTGCTCTCTTCTGCCCTCATTAAAGGGAAACTTTAGGCTCCTTCTTTCAGCCTCAGCAGCCTGCCGGGCATGAATAGAGGGCACAAAGGCAGCCCCTGGACCACTTAAGATGTGCAGGAACTATGAAAACCTTAGGACTGGGCTTGTTTCAAGACCAATGTCACAGCAGAGGCCAGTTGTCATGGTAACAAGTTGTCAGATATCAAAAAACATATTAAAAAAAGAGTTATCACAAGGAGAGACAGGAAAGGAGGGGGCAGTGGAGATGGGGGTTGTTGAAGGGTTAGTTTTGCCCCTGGATAAGAGGGGAGGCAGAGGAAGGCCTGTCCTCCATTGAGGAGAGGAACCAACTGCTACAAAAATCAAACACTGTCCTTTTGGTTGCCATATAAGTGCCCATGGGCAGAACATCCAGACAGCTTTTGAACCCAAGAGAGAGGATGTGCAGACACGTGGGCTTCTGATACTGACTGCACGAGCTGTGAGTGCGGAGGGGCACACAGTGGGGATGCTCTCGTTTGTACTGCCTTTTCCCTGGCCAGGCTGAAGCACTCCTAGGGGAGAGAAACCAACTGACATCAAAGGAGAGATGGAGGGGATTTAAAGCAATGAAGACCCTTGAGCCCTCCTGCCCAAACAGTGCAGGCCCGCAACTGGGGGGAAGTTCAAAGCCTACAGCTGGGCCTGAGGGAGCTAGTGCTGTGAGGAAGACAAAGGAACTAGGGCTATGAGAAGGATGAAGGCCCAGGACAGGGACAGCTTGGGTACCCAGAGCCTTATGCTCCATCCCACCGGAGGACTTGCTATTCAGTGTCCTCTACTATGATTTCTTCTGGCACAATGGGTCATCCCACTATGCTCTGTGACAAAGCTAATGTTGCCACCAACATGGTCCTTTTGCATGTCTCCTCTGTCCTTTTGATAGTGCCCCAGAGGCACTCAGGGGCCCTGCTGTCTGCAGCAGTGACACCAATGTCAGCATCTGTCGGGTGAGTGCTGATGCATTGGATGGGCTGGGAGCAGGCTGAAGTGGGAAGCCACGGTTAATTAATTGGATATGCAGTGTAATAACAGTAATTGCAATCAATATATTAGATAAGGATGATCAAAATGCTGCGCAATCCCTGTCTGATAACAAATACGTCTCCATCAGCAAGGCTGGCAAAGCTTCAGGAGAAGCTGGGAATGAGACCTCGCTGAGATGTGGAGGTGGGCAGTGAGGGCTGCACTGCTCCTCATGGAGACATGTTGAAGACCCTCTGCTCCACTGGAAAGGCGCATCAGCCCCAGGCCAGAGCTGAGACATAGAGACTTCCTAAGAATGCAACACATTAATATCATCCCTACTGCCTGGCTCTTCCCATTTTTGCTGAGGATCAACCTCCACCTTCTGTTCGTCCCATGTTGCCTCCCCATCCCAGGAACAAGAATTTTGTCCTTGAAAGACATCTGACAAACAATACATTTGGGTAAAAGGACTTTCTAGAAAAATGCTAGGAAAATGTTCTAGAAAAAATCTTGGAAAAAAAAAAGTGCTCCTTCTTCCTACATATGTGGTTAGAGGCAACCCACATAAGCTGATAGGGTAATGCATTTTCTCTGATGGCTGCTACAGCAGAAATAAGAGGCACCTTTGTGATAACAAGACTTAACTTCAAACAGGAACAGTTTTCATTGCAGGTACAGTGACGGAATGGAAGAAGTCTATTCTTGCTTCAAGACTGGCTTTACCTAAAATATACAGTAAAAAAAAGAAAGAAAAAAAAAACAGGAAACAGACATACCAAGAACTTTCACAGAGATAATGACCAGCCTAGGTTTAAAAACAGAAAATCATGCCTTAATCTTAGGTAAAAAAAAAAAGAAGAAGAAGAAAGAAATCTAAATGCATTCCATTAAAAGCAGACAAGAGGATATGAAAAATACTTTTTCAGGCTAAATAATAATAAAAAAAGATTAATAAAAATAACCCAAATTGGCAGAAAAGCCTAGTGAGTCATTTAATGCTCTCAGTACAGCTGGCAGGAGCAGGGTAATTTATGCCTCTCTCCAGCTCAGGCTTAGGGCAGGTCACTCGGAGAGAGCGGATTCAACCCCATTAAGTTTTCAGCTGGGAAGAGCTATAGGCTGTTTCCCAGACCCGCTCGGGCTGTGTTTGGGCTCGAGGGGAGCTTTGCTACCTGCGCTGTGGCCAGGACAGAGCAGCTGGGAATCAGTTTTTGATGTTGAACAGAGCAGCCTTTCCAGCAGGTCTGCCATGCCCGGGGAAGGCCGTGCCGGCAGGCCCAGATCAAAGCAGGCCATGCAGCAGGATGGTGAGGGTCTCCAAGCAAGGCGGAGGGATGGGGAGTTGCCTGCGTAGGATTTTAATAGGGCCAGGGTACTACGGGAGAATGCAGAGTGAGGAGGCTTTGAAGTGCAAAGGTTCATGTGATCTTCCACAGGGCTTGCAGGATGAAAGCCTATGAAGTTGGCTCTGGGCTTGGTGGAGCCCAGTCTTTGCTCCAGGTTGTACCAGAAAGCCTGGCCACCTCCTCCCATGGTCCGCTTTGTTAATGCCACCTTTTCTGGACCCTAATCTGTGGGACTGTGAGGCTCCTAGAGGTAATTCTAGATGGAGGTGGCTTGCCCATAGCATAGCGTAGCAGGGGACTGTTTCCCAAAGAAACCAACCAGCCTTGAGACTGCAGTGCCACTCTGGAAACAGTCTCAACTTGCCCTTTCCAGAGTTCAAGAGCTCTCTAGGAGGCTGACGCTCCCCTCTAAAGGAGACCTCACATTTTCAAAGTGGAAAACAGACAGTATCTGTGAGTGCTTCAAACACTAGCCAGAGGAGCAGCTGAAGCAAAGGCTTGTGAAGTCCTGTATCTGCCCTTTGTGCATCCCTAGATGTGGGTGCTGAAGGCATCAAAACCAGGACAAGGACCAAGTGAGTACTTCCCAGACAGTGCAGTGCTACCAGGAGTTCAGCTGCCTATCCTCCCCAGAACTGCCAGAAAAGTATCATTTATGTAATATAAACCATTGCGATGGCTGCAAGAAGAAGAAATTTCCTTTTTTTTTTCTCCTCTCTTTTTAGGAAGAGGATGAAAAGGGTTGCATGGCTGCAAAGCCATGAGAACTGAGACAAAGATGAGGCAAGGTCTGGGTGTCTGTGCTTGCCTCTTCCCCTTGTATTTGAAAGCAGAGGTTGGACTAGAACGAATCCCAACACGTTTTATGTGCTTGCTGACAGCAGGCTCAGCTGCTCTAAAATGCTGAAGAGCATTTGTAGAGGTCTAGACCTTTCCAATATTTAATAAGTTGTATTCAAAGGGAGCTTTATTCTGATGATGGTTTATGGTAACATTTCTTTATCTACATGTACATTTGAAATGATGAACTGTCTGATTTACGGCTGTAATTTTTGATCAGGGAGAAGAAACCAGAGATGATGAAATAGTCATAAGCTTGAAGTTATTTTTATTTTTGCTAGCGCATGAGTCTTGAATGACTAAAACAAACAGTTCCAGCACAGCTTCATCAGCTTCATCTGTATAGGATTCTATACTGAATGCTGGAGTCTCAGATCATCTTCTTTCAGGTAAAACTTCATGTGAGCTTCCTCCTATCTGTAGCCACCTTATTTATTATTTTGAGGAAATGAGTACTGTGGGTGTAAAGAACTCTAATGCAGACAGTATATAAATTTTAGTATACAGACTTAAAAATTACAGATAATAATATAAAATGGAGGCTGATTTACTTGGGACATTTTTGAAATGACTTTTGTTAGAGGGGAGACTTTGAACATGGATATATAAGCTGCATCACTCCAAGGCATGATTCTTATTCTCAAAGAAAGGAGACAGGGATCTCTTATGAGTAGATTTCTTGTCCTTGTTTTTCCTGATGAAAATCAATTCTGGAATCTGTTTTGCTGGTTGGTAACGCTCTTCTCACTGGCAGTATCTTCTGTTCACTAAATACCAGCACTGTTCACTAGCTTATATCATTCATTCCTGCTGTGGTCTGTCACCTCCAGCAGAACTAGAACCATCTCTCCTCCAGACTTCTCTTTTTTAGACCAAACACATGGCTTCTTTTCTCCTGATCTGCATGCCTGTGATCATCACAGAAGCTTGTCCCTGTCCAGTTGCCTTGGCCAATATTATTTACCGGCATCTACAGGAAATGCCTTACCTGCCGCACTTGACATTGCCATTTTCAGCTGCAACACTGGAAATTCCTTTTAATGCTACTTCGTTTCATCCGACTTTTATTACCTGGAGTTATGTAAAGCTGATGTTCTTCTCTCTGTTGCCAATACATCTGAACCTCCTATCACAAGCAGATTTTATTGTCATGCTCCTGTATTGACAAGCAACCCATTCTGGCCTTCATTCAGGCTTTCCCTGATCCCTCGGGAAACTGGTAAGCAAGAGCCACAAGACTAATGACCACTGTGCTGGATGCACAGAGCTTTAGCTCCAGTACTTCTGCAGGTATCTGGAAGCTGACAAGTTTGCAACTCTTCCTCTGTTCCTTTTTTTTTTGACCTTGTATTTTACACCTTGTGTTTTCACAGCTTTTTCATGTTATTTCATTTTAAGGTGCAAAAAGGAACAGGAATCCAAACATGTATACAAACTGTAGGCACTCATGATTTCCATATGGAAAAGGCAGTGGGAAAAGATTAACTTAAACAGTCCTTTCTACAATCTTCATGTTTCAGTCCTCATGGGTCCCCCAAGACCTTAAGTGATCATCCACGACTTTGGAGAGGTTAAACTACCTATCCTGTGTGTTCTGTGGATGCCAGGTGTGACACAAAGCGGAGCTTATAATCACCACAAGAAACTTGACTTCTAAA
Source organism: Rhynchotus rufescens (assembly GCA_032273925.1). Classification (NCBI taxonomy): domain Eukaryota; kingdom Metazoa; phylum Chordata; class Aves; order Tinamiformes; family Tinamidae; genus Rhynchotus; species Rhynchotus rufescens. The sequence continues at coordinate 50,744 of JAVCKT010033449.1, forward strand.
GCGCTCTGATCCATTCTTTCTGCCCAGAGAGCTAATAATCTTGTTGCTTATTGAGAAATTTAGCCAGTGTTAAGGTGTATGTTTGACTGACTGTTGTAAAAGCATTTAGCTGGGATTTATAACCAAACAGACAGACAGCTTGTTAAACTCCTTGGAATTCATAAGGATTAATAGTTTTTAGTTTGAACATCGTATGTAACTGAGTCTCTGAATGTCAGCTCAGGGTGTATCATACCTAAGGCCTTTCACTTTGGCAGTGCTAATAGGACAGAGAAGGTATTTGGCTGAGTTATGCATGTAGTACTTTTGGTCCTGCCTAACTCCACCATTACCATGTACCTTTATATCTACTGAGCTTCATGAATTAAGCATAAAATCCTGCAACTACTTCTCCATCACACATGTAAGACATTTCCTAGGCTGCCACCAAACCATTGCCTCTTGGGAAAGAAGATTTTTGCTGTGCAAAGTCCAAAGCCACGTAAAAGTCTGATATTTTCTGCTCAGTGTACAATTCACCTATGTGACACCAGGCTAGAAGGTGTTCATACATCAGTGAGTATCTGGAAATGTGGCAGCCTAGTGTCCAAATCAGGAAGGCAGTAGACTGCCTCTAAAAGCAGTAATTTACTGCCAATGCCACTGGTGTTGGCAGGCCTATAACAATTTAATAACTCTAAGGTGAGATCTAGGCAGACTGCAGGAACAGTGATTTCCTTGGCC